>LZPO01027478.1:265129-275830 GCA_001675575.1 Neotoma lepida | reverse complement strand
GGGATTAAAGGCGTGTGCCACCACCTCCTACTGCTAGTTCCCCATGTGACCTTGGAGTCACAGAGAACCAAATGGATTAAGGGCATGTGCTAACTTGCATGGCTATTGTTTTTCTACTAGTGGCTGGCAGCCCCGTTTTTCCTCTGACCCTCAGATAAATTTTATTAGGGAAGACAAATAAAATATCACCACACCCTGGAGTAAGTATTCTAAGATCTTTGTGTTACTTGGAAGGGGAATTAATGTATTACCTTTCTTTTTTTTGAAGTCAGATTTTCTTGGCAGATATTTTTTTGTGTGTGTGGGGAGGGGGGAACACCGCCAGCTCCCTAGTAATGACATGGAGACTTTTTATTAATTATAAAAGCTTGGCCTTTAGCTTAGGCTTGTTCCCAACTAGCTCTTATAACTTAAATTAACCTGTTTCTATTACTCTATGTTTTGCCACATGGCTTTCTACCTCTCCTCCAATCTGTATGTTCAACCCCCTCCGAGTCTCACTGGTGAAATCCCCTATGCCAGATTCTAACCCAGAGTTCCTCTCTCTTCCTGGAAGTCCTGCCTAACCTCTCCTGCCCAGCTATTCCCTATTCAGCTCTTTATTAAACCAATCAGAATAAAACAGTAACACATTTTCACCCAGTGTGATCAAATATCCCACAACATTTTTATAGTATTTCAATGGCAAATTTTAAAGAAATTATCCAAACAAAATTAACAAGAACTTTTGTATAATTTAACTTGTGCTAAAATACATGCTGTATAGAAAACTATTTTAATAGAGAAAATTGAGATAATTACTGAAACAAAATAGAGTACATAATCTCCAAAATATTGAATTGAATAGCCTCAAGATTATCGAATGCCAGGGTTTTGTTTATTGAATTTGGAAGATGACGATGATTCAGTTCAGTTCAGCCTGTTGAAAGATCAACATTTTTCCACATGAATCCAATCGTTCTGCTTTGTTGCCTCTACTTGAACTGCATCTAAGTAAAAGAAAGTAATAAAATCTTCTATCATTTATATCTATATCTTTAGTTATAAAAATAAATTATGAATATTTTATTTGTCTCATTATCTAATACCCGAAGCTTTGTTAGGCAGATGCTCAAGAATCAAAGCTAAAGATTGAAGAAAAACTTTGTTTTCTAGAAAACAGTACTCTGAGCCACTATACACTGACTGTGATGCTGAGTGTTTATCCTTTACACATTGATTAGTTGAAGTTGTCCTCATCATTCACTACTCACTGTCCTGGAACCTTCCATCTTTTAATTAATTACCCCCTCTTATGAGTTCCCATGTATGGCTGTTGCCCGGCTGTCTATTTTCTAAATCTTACCATTCATCTTATATCAGTTCTCTGGAAAGGTATCTCTGAAATGTTCAGTCTAAATTACGTCCATCACTAATCACAAAATTGTTGAATGGATAAATAAAAAGACCATTGAAAATAGAAGAATCCAGATGAAGTTTAATAACACAAGCTTATAAAGTTCTGTGCTAGGTAAACACATTTTTGTATCTTTTTATGATACAGGAAATGATAAAATTGGTTTTGTATTTTACAAAAGAGTAGTAATACAGAGAAATGTCTACTTTATAAAAATCCCATTACAACACTAGGTTCTGCCTCCAATGATTTCTCATTTCTATCAAGGCTCTAAGCAACAACAATTCAAATATACCTGGTAACCTGGGTGTCGAATGGGAAGATTGCTGGTCTTTAAACCATACTTAGTATAAATAATGGATCTAGATGCCATTAAGCGAGGAGATCTCATGGGAGTTGGAACCTATTAGTAGAAAAGAAAAAAAAAGAAAAGTGAAAACCTTGTTTTAATTTTCTAATGCCATAGTACCAAGAAGACAGACAAGTGGCTGTTCTAGTGTAAATACTACATTTAACTAATGCCAAGGGAAGGAAACGCCAAACACAAGGTAAACAATAAATCTGTAAAGGTGCTGCTAATGAAAGAATGTAAGGGGGAATGACTTAATGAATCATTCTCATAAGCAATAATGAATTAATCACAAAGTAAGGTATATAAATAATTCATCACAGTAACAAAACTGCCATCAATAGGCTTAAAATATTCATAGAAAAAGAACAGAAATCTATATATTGGTATGCATATATTTTTGATAAAATATTCTAGTGTGAGTATAGCACCACTTTTGTAGGGTTAAATGTGAAGGTTGTGTCATGTTTATGGAACTAAGTAGTAAGGTGAGGACAGGACAGGCATATCAGGTGAAAGACATTCAAAGCTAAGGTATTTCTTCTATTTTCTGTCACTTTCCCAGTGGCTTATTGTACTCAAGGTTTCAAACATATCCAGAAGATAAAAGAAGGACATTTAAAGAAGAATAAATATAAAACAGCTATAAAGACTTCTCTCTTTTGGTCAGAAGAGGTGTGATAGGTTCTCTCTCCATAGTCCAGACTAATCTCAAATTCTTGATTTTCCTGCCTTGGCTTTAAGTGCTGGGACTACAGGCCTAGCATTGGTCTTCAACTTTATCAATAATAATGTTGTAAAGTGCAAGTTCACTAAGCATATGAATAATGAATACATTTCAAATTATAATATATTAAAATAATTGGAAATATTAGTGTTCTGACAGCCTAGAGATAGATAGGGCTCTAATTCAATAAGATGAAGATTGATAATGTTTTTTATTCTTAAAAACACCTACAATTGGGGCTGAAGTGATGGTTCAGTTGTTAAGAGCACTTGCTGCTCTTGAAGAGGACCCAGAGTTTGGTTCTCTGTCCACACAAGGCAGCTCACAACCACCTATAACTTCAGTTCCAGAGAATCTGATACCCTCTTTTGACCTCTACAGGCACCAGGCACATACACGGTGCAGATTGGTAAATGCAGATAAAACACTCATATACAAAAAGAAATCCATTTTTTTTAATTTAAAAATTGCTCAGCTGGGCAATAGTGTTGGACACCTTTAATCCTAGCACTCAGGAGGCAGAGGCAGGCAGCTGTCTGTGAGTTCAAGTTCAGCCTGGTCTACAGAGCAAGTTCCAGGACAGTCAAGGCTACACAGAAAAACCCTGTCTCAAAAAAACCTAAATAAATAAACAAATAAAATAAGGAAAAATAAAAAATAAAAAATGCCCACAGTATGTAAAATATGGGAGATGTGGTGCAATTAGATAGTACACTCTGAAATACTACATGTGTTGACTAGCCTAGTCATATTAGAAAAACTTTAGTCATTTAGAAGAATATATGTGTGTGTGTGTGTGTGTGTGTGTGTGTGTGTGTGTGTGTGTGTGTGTGTGTATGGATCTGAAGCTATCTGTGTTTAAGGATGAGATTCTCATTCTGTAGTCTGGCCAATGCTGGAGCTACTTTGTATGTGGTTCCCATCAACTCTACTTCCTGCTCACCTTTCTGTGAAATAACTTGGCTTTTTATGTGTCCTTTGCAGTTTTCAGTCTGCAAACCATACTTCTGACCTCAAGTTCTGTTATCCTAACTGATGCCCTTTTTAGTTAATGGTGCCTAATCTAGCATCTCCCACAATCCTTTTGGGATTTTTTTGCCCTGATCAACCATCCTTTCCTGTCAGCAAATTACAAAAGTTTAAATCATATTTACCATTTTTGGTATTTTGGAGTGTTTCTTCTTCCCTAACATTCTGTACATAGGTACTTGCTGTATAAGTGCCTGGAGATTTTACCTTGAAGAAAAGTTCCAATTACTATACATTTTCTACTAATATTTAATAAAAAAATACAGATTGTACTGCAGAACATCTCATCTAATAATTGGGTGTATATACAACAGTGGTTCCACAAGATTATCTTAGTAATGTTAACATAATTTTCTAATTTTGTCTTAGCACACAATGATATTTGCATGACAAGACTGCCTAATGCTGCATTTCTCAAAATAATTTCCCCACTATTATGTAAGACATGATTATATTATAAGATGCAGAAAATAGTATGCTGCATATTTAGTATTGAGAACAGATTCATGACTGAGTTTTTTACAGTTAAGATAATGACCTTTCCTTGCACATAGCAGACTTAGAATGTTTAAAAAGATATCCAATTATTGTTAGCACCATCTTGGAAGCCAAAGAAGAGTTTAAAGTAGCTCAAGTTTACTGAGGAGTAGGAATTCACTTGTAAAACAAGTGAAATATGCAGTTAGCTAAGAAGGAAGAAGTTATGACTCTTCTTTTGGCATCATATGAATAATACAACAAAATTACAAAAATAAAATTTTCAGCCACACCACCTCCAATAAATAAAACTCTATTAATTTTTCAGTGTTCACTTAAAAGTCTTTAGTTATACTATCTTTAGATGCATAATATAATGTAAAAATAAAGATAATATGACTTGCATCACAACAGATGAAAAGCAAAGTAATATGAGCACAACAAGATGCATGGTTCTCAACTTTAATTAGAATTAATTTAAAAAGAACTAATTCATTCTTGACAATTGCAGTAAAAAGTCTCAATACTTTTCTTAGTTTTTGGTCTATTCCTAGATAATATAGCATGATATGTAATCATTTTTGAGCTTTAACATACTCCAGAGTGCTGGGGATTGTCCAGATGGTCTTGAATAGGAAGGCAGAGGTATCATTTTTCTGATCCTTCCTAAAGTACTCTTATTCCATGGCTTCTGATTTCACTACTTAAAATTCGTTCATACCAGAAATTTGTTATGGAATAGAATATTTATTTAACTAAGTAAAGTTGTGTTACATTTGTTTGTGTTGCAGAATAATTATTTAACTATGTAAAGATGTGTTGCATTTGTTTAACTATGTAAAGACATGTTGCTTTTGTTTACACTGCAGTTACTTAATTATGTAAATATGTGTTGCTGTTTTACCTTGCCTGCCTAAGGCACCTGATTGGTTTAATAAAAAGCTGAATAGGCAATAGGTAGGCAGAGGAAGTGGGGCTGGCAGGCAGAAAGAAAAGTGAGCCAGCCAGCCAGATGGGGGCCAGCCAGCCAGTCACAGAGGAAGCAGGAAAGCAGGATGGATAGTACCTAAATGAGGTAAATGAGCCTCGGGGCAGCACATAGATTAATAGAAATGGGATAATTTAAGTTAAAAAAAACTAGCTAAAAACAAGTGTAAGCTAAGGCCGAGCATTTATAATTAATAAATCTCCTTGTCATTATCTGGGGGCTGGTGGTCCAAGAAATTGGACAGAAATTGTGTCCAATTTCTGCTACAGAAATTGTGTGTGTGTGTGTGTGTGTGTGTGTGTGTGTGTGTATGCGCATGTGTATACCAAACTAAAATTAATGAATAATTTTCATTACTAGTGCTAATATTCTGTAACTATGACAAGGCATTCATCATTAGGCCTTGCTATTCAAACTGTTACTCATGGGCTATAAGCATCAATATCAGCTTGGCATAAATTTAGAGTCTCAATCTCTATTCCAGATCTATTGCATTTTAACAAGACCTCTAGGTGAATCATATGTAAATAAAAGCTTGACAATAATAAATCGAGGTAGACAAGGGTCTAAACATTCTTTCAAGGGAAAACTATTTCTATAATAGTCCTAGATCATCTTCATTATTATTGTTAGAAAATTCTCATTATCCTTGCTTCTTATTGCTTCCTATGTATATAATCTTTCCTGAGGGCTGAGGTGATAAAATGTAATTGTTTATGCCTCCTATCATAGTGGGAGGGAGGACTGTGCCACAAAATATCATCTATCATCATCACCACCACTATCACCACCATCCATTGCACTGCTAGCTGATGTTTGATGTTTTTGAGTAGGTATTATGACCTATGTACCATTCTGAGTATCTTACATGTATTACCTATTTAAATGTAGTAGCTTTATTTTTGTCAGCTTATTTTAAATCATTTTAACAATTATATAAGGTAGGTGATGTTTTAATCTCTATTTTACAGGTAAGAAAACTGAGGTATAGAAAGGTTCTATACCCTATCAAGATCATGTGTACATATTAAGAAAGCTTTGTCTTTTTTTCAGACTCAGGGAGTCTGAAACCATAGCCTGAACTCTTAACCATTATGACATAAATTCTTTCTAATCTACAGCTTGATAGCAAATACACTAAAATTACTTCCTTCTTCTTAACTTTCTAAAATAATTAATTTTAAACACTCTCATGTTAAAAAGAATGTGGTGGTTTGAAAGAAAAGGCCCCCAAAGGGAGTGGTACTATTAGGAGGTGTGGCTTTGTTGGAGTAGGTGTGTCTTTATTGGAGGAAGTGTGTTATTGTAGGAGTGGGCTTTGAGGTCTTCTATGTTCAAGCTACTCACAGTGTCACTGTTGCCTTCTGATCAAGATGTAACCAGCACCATGTCTGCTTGCATGCCACCATGCCCCCCACCATAATGATAATAGACTGAACCTCTGAAATATAAGTGATCCACCTCAATTAAATGATTTATCCTTTCTATAATATATACATATGTAAAAATCTCACATTATACTACATAAAATGTGCAATTATGATTTGTCAATTAAATAATTAACTTTGAAAGGATGAAATTTTGACCAATACTACAATATGGGTAAACCTGAAGACATTATGTTGAGTGAAATAAGGCAGAGATAATGTACAAACATCATTTTGCAAGAGCCAAATATCTGAGAAAGAAAAGATTTCTTTCCCATAATATGGAGCTATGGCTCTATGAGGGCAAGGACACCAAAAAATTGTTTTTCTTTAAATTCTCCATTTTATTAACACTTGAGACAATTGATGTGACTCAATCATACAAGTGGGCAGTACCTATCTACTAGAGAAGTCAGTTGTTCATGAATTCAGATCAGCAACTACTTCTACTACTTGTGTATGGGTGGTTCTAACCCTAAGCACAGCAACAGCTATGATTACTAAACATTCTCCATAACATCTATCAAAAGATATAATATCTAAAAGTAACAGTCAAAATGTACATAACACAATCCAAACTTATTTGGCACATAAAAAGCTACAAAAAGAATCTTAATTTGCATGGAAATAGACATTCAACATAAACTAACATAAAATGGCACACAGCATAGAAAAACTTGACAAAGAGAAGAAAGTAACTATCATTAAATTTTTTGGGCTTTTTCAAATAGGGTTTTTCTCTAAAACACTGGTCTAAAACTCATTATGTAGTTCTTAGCCTTCTAAGTGCTGGAATTATAGGAAGAATCCCCCACACTGACTCATAAAAGGTATTTACTAAGTAATCATGAACACTCATGAATTAAAAGTTAAAATATAAACCATCAACAAAGAAATACAAGATACAGAGGGAAAAAACCAAATGGAAACTTTAAAAGTGAAAACTAAAAACAATTAAAAAAAAAAACCTCAATGAGGCCATATTCAGCCTCCAGGCATAGCATGGATCATATATCATATGATTTGGTTCTGTCTGATGAGTTCCCTATATCCTGCCTGTATCCTTCTCAATCTCCAGACCTACCCTGGGTGGCACATCCTATATGCAATCTGAGGAGTCTGCCTGATCCTAGCCTGCCAGAGTGCTATACCCAACCTCAAGGCTTAATCCAAGCTATACATCCTGAGTGTCAGCCGATTCTGGGGAGTCCACCTAACCCTAGCAAACCTATGCCATAACCAACCTCCAGGCCTAACCCAGATCACACATCCTACGTGCTGGCCCAGCCTCATGAGTCTATGAACTCTTGCATGCTCATACCATCCTAAAACTTCAGGCCTTGTCTTGGTTGCACAGCAATCGTACATGAGCCTAACCTGGTGAGTGCTCAAGGCCCCAGCCCACCCACATCATCCTCACTCCCAGGCATAGCTCAGGTAGCATAGCCTATGCACTAAGCCAAGCAGAGCCACCTGTTTATCTCATTCATATGCTAGGTTTCAAAACACATTTGTCACTAAAGATTTAAAACAAAGGATTGCAGACTAGTGCAGTTCTGATATGAAAAAAGCTCTGGAAAACAAGTTTGTTATACTTGTGACAAACCCTTTTTGCTGCCAAATGTTACCTGAACCATAGTCACCTGAACCATATGAGGCATAGTTAAAAAATTCATACTTAATCATGTTTATATTTTTGCTCCAGTAATATTAATATGTTTGATTGATATATGCTATTTCATTCCTCCTAAAGTATAATACACCTTGTGTGTTTTCTAAAATGTAAAAATATTCTGCCAGCTCTCAACCAGTAACTTTTAATTCCCCTCATTTCTTTTTATCTCCTACTCAACTCTATTATGAAATTAACCAACATGCCTTGTATTGTATCCCACCTTTGTAAATTATCTATTTCAATGCCATTTTTTGATATGTCTAGACATACACAGAGCTCCTTGAAAAGAGACAAGTTCCTAGTTTATTTTGTATTTCATTTCTACCATTCAGCACAGTGCCTGAACCTAACAGGTGATTAATAAACAGGGGGAAATAGTGGAAGACTCTGTGATGGGAAGAGATATCTTAAATTTCAATTTTCATATGGAAGTTGAATATGTTTGAAATAAATATGAATGAAATACGTAAGCACTAATTAAAAAGAAATTTTCTTGCTCTATTTACTTCCTTGATATAAGTTTATATCTTTTACATATATATCAAAATTTAAAAGAAATTATATAGCATAAATGTTACCATGCCAGGAACAAGTGAAACAGGCTTGGAATTCCAGATGGTTGATATACAGGTATAAGTATTTAACTCCCATTTTATTTCACCACTCATGTTCACTTCTGAAGGCTGAGGCTCCTTCATGTCAATTCTAATGACAAAATAATATCTTTAGTAAATGGTAAAATTAGATATTCACATGCAAAAATTATTTCAGAATAAACTTCATTATAAACTTGATAACTATAAAATTACTTGCTATATTTTTAGACCTTAAATGTTCCTCAAAGGACCATCTGTTGGAAGCTTTTCCTCCTGGCTATGGCATTAGTAGGAGATGATAAAACCTTTATGAAGTAGGGCCAAGCAGAAAGAAGTAGGTACTTAATATCCAATCATTTCCAAGTGCCCTACTTCTCAACACTGCTGTACTGGGCACCAAGGCTTCAACACTTAAGACGCTTGGGAGCATTTAAGGCACAAACTATAACTTGAGATTGTCAGCAGTTTCCTTTCTTTATTCTGTGTCTGACAGCTTTTGGTATTAAACACATATTTTTTACAATGAGTTGAAGATCTTCCCTTTTACCCACAGTTTAGAATTGAATAATCTATTCTTTAAAGGTTAAAAAGTTCAACTGTAAATCTATGATACTTTAGTAAGTCTTAATTCTACCTCCTCCATCTTCTCCTCCTTTATCTCTTCCTCCTCTTGAAGTTTTTCCACTTCCTCCTAGCTTTGAAGTCAAAAATCTCATATAACCCAGGCTGGACTAGAATTTTCTGTATAGCCCTGGTTTGCATAGAACTTGTGATCCTCCAGCATCTGCCTCCTGAGTACTGGGATTAAAAACATGCAACACCACACTTGGCTATATCCTCTTTTTCAAATTAATCAGAGGCACTTACTTTGAGGAATATTATGAAGAAATAACTTTTGTATTTTTGTTTTCAATTTAATTTAGTTTTTATCTTTACAACTTTTACATTTTAATTAATTTTATAATTTTCCACCTTCTAAAGGGAAAAGGTAAAGCAATTTTAAATGAAAACATAAAAACATTAGTTACATTTTCCCCCCTCAATTTTAGTTCTCATTAGCTTTGGTATGATGATTTCTTCTTTCATTATCTTTAAAAAGCTGGGCATGACACACACCTATAATCCCAATACATGGGAGGTAGAGACAGGAGAATCAGTTTCAGGTCAGTTTCAGCTACATAATGAGTTCAAAGCCAATATACACTACATAAAGTCTTGTCTTTAAAAATCAGAATAAGGGGGCTGGAGAGATGGCTCAGAGTTTAAGAGCACTGGCTGCTCTTCCATAGGTCCTGAGTTCAATTCCCAGCACAACTGTCTATAGTGGGATCTGATGCCCTCTTTCGGCATAAAGTTGTATATGCAGATAGAGCACTCATTAATAAAATAAATAAATCTAAAACAAACAAAAAAAAGAACAAAACACTACCTTTTGGTAGTTAATAATTTTCCTTTGGTTTCCTCATCAAGACAACTCTATTTTTTAAGGTTTTAAGTAACTAAGATTTTCACAGTGAGTTACTATTATTTAGTTCTAATTTTATTAGATGATGAAAGAATACATCCTGTAAAACTCTTTATTTAAAAAATTTTAAGGCAGACAAATACAGCATTGCTTTAAAGAAAATGAAGATTCGATATATGTGCATTCAAATTTGTTACTGATATTTATTATATTTTATTGAAATCCCTGTCTGCAGGGCCGGCCAGTGCTGATTGGGACCTAGAGGTGAATCTCTATCCCCCTAGCCAAACATCCAGCCTCTCGGCTTTGGGCCCAGGGGCACAACCCTGCACCCCCACACCACCACCCATTGCAGTCCCAGTTGCAGGCCAGTAGGTAGGTCTCCTGCAGACAGTTCAGACCACCACCATCCGCCACCAAATCCTCTAACCCTGGAACCCCACCTCCCGCAAACTCCACCCTTCTCGGAGACTGCAGCTGTTCCCTGAGACAGAGCCGGCCAGTGCTGATTGGGACCAAGAGATTCCATCAGCACTCATTGCACCAAGAGCCCTAATTAGACCAAGAGCTCC
>LZPO01027478.1:248768-259895 GCA_001675575.1 Neotoma lepida | reverse complement strand
AGAAAATCTTTTAATAAAAAAAAAGAAAGAAAAAAAAAATCTCTGTCTGCTTATCGTCTCTTTTAGATTTGCTCAATAATGAAAGGAAGTTTGAAATTGCCCATTATAGTCTTATTTTTCACAAGCTCTTCATATATTTATAATAATTTTGCTACACATATATAGCTCAGTAAATATGGTATTAATATTTTTATACCTTCAGAAATACTGCCTTTTATTATTATGTGACAGTCCTCTCCATCCTGTTTAGTCTCCTTAGCTTGTCTTCAATCTTACATCTCATATTATTAGTTGTTAATTATCTCCCTTACTTCAGTTCTGTTTACCAGTTGGTTTTGACTGAAATTTTAGGTGTTTACTATTTGAAGTAACATTGTTTCTCTTATGGTCTTTAGGAGTTCCAGCTAATAATGCTATTGTCTTTGCTTGAAAATAGGCATCATTAGTTTAATATATTTTATGTTACAAAAGAAAAAAATTAAGGATACAAATAACAATGAAGAGTGTCAATATTTATAACATACCTTGAAAAAGTATAACATTTAGATGAACTGGAAGGGATTGTGAGAGAGTAGGAAGAAATAGTACAAAGAATTTTATTTACAAAAGTTGATAGTACATAAAAAATAATTTTTTCATTCTAATCACTGAAGAACTCTGCATGTTACAGCTTTCTGACAAATTTGTACCTAACTTGAAAATTATTTTCTAGTTTTTAGTCTTGTCTCTTTCTACAATACATATGTTTTTGAATAATAAAAACTTACTCATTAATGGGGCTTTCTCCAAAGGTATGATCTGTTTCATGAAACAAACACAAATTTTACATCATTTCATATGCATATTCTTTAAATTCATTAAAATATTCATTGTAAAAATGGATGCTTACAGCTGGGTGTGGTGGCACACACATTTAATCTCAGCACTCAGAGAAGGGAGGCAGAGTCAGGTGGATCTCTATAAATTCCAGGCCAGTCAAGAATACACAGTAAGACTTTGTCTCAAAAATATACTTACTTCCTACAAGTGAGCCATCCAAGTTGTTTGCTGTGACTTTTTCACCTTGCTCTTTGTCTCCAATAGATTTGTAAGCTTCTGAAAATAATGGTAGTTGTAACAAATAATCTGAAAATAAGAGAAAGAATAAAAGTATAAACTAAATATGTGTCAGTACAGTAATATCATTTATGTGTGTACCCATTACAAATGAATAAGACTTCAAATTAAAGGTAAATGAGTATAAATAAAGGGATATTTAATTATTCATTAAATAAATTTGATCGTGTACTTGTTACATGACAAAAACTGTACTGGGTGCTGAAGGCATGACAGTGAACAAAATAATTGTTAGAATAAAAAGCTGCCTTCCCATAGTTTTATTGTATTTAAGACAGAAAATAACCAAGAAAACTAATTTTGTAATGTTAGTGATAAGTAGTAAGGAAAAGGACACCAGGGAATGGGATATGATATGCTTTTTAAAATTACACATTTTATTTTTGGGGGGGAACACATGAATGTATGCCATGGCACATGTGTGGAGGTCAGAGGACAACTTGCAAGGAATCAGTTCTCTCCTCCTGCCATGTGGGAGTTGAACTCAGGTTGTCTGACTTGGTAGCAAGTACCTATAGCCACTGAAACATTTCACCACAGGCTTAGGATAAAATTTGTTTATGGGAATCTGTCCAATAATGAGAGATGTGGTTTGAAATAACTCATTATAATGGTAATTTATCAAGTTGTCCGTGTATTTCTAAGTTTTTTAAATATATTTAGGTTAATGCATGACATAATTGAAATTTATATAGGAAAGGCTTAGGTGGGTACTTATAAGTTAAAGACAAAATATGAGACAGTGAACAACAGAAGGATGATGGGTCATGACTAAAAGCCTCAAGGAAAGAATATGTACGGTATGAAGAACAAAGAAGAAAACACTGTGCCTGGAATTATAATGATCAAAAGGATCATAAAGGCAACTGTAGAGTGGGTATGGCCAGATCATTGAGGGCCTTTTTAAGGATTCTGAATTTTATTCTGAGGCCATCATCTCGGCCAACTTCATTAAGATGGAGAAGCCATTGGATGGATTTGAACAGAGACTAGATATAATGTAGCTTGTATTAATAAGGTCATTATGCTGTATAAAGAATGGCCTGCAGTAAGTATGGAAGAAGCAGTAACTCAATGGAATATCCAAATGAATATTAGCAGTCTTCTGTATAGAGCTGAAAATATGATTACACAAATTTAGTGTCTGCCTAATGTTTTGTTTTATCTAAAAATTTGTAATTTTTAAATATTATAAATGGAAAATTGGATAAATAAATAAACAGAATAGTTTCTAAACTATTATTAGGATTCTAATATGGAGAAGAGTTTTGAGGAATGCAAATTAAGTGGCTGTTGGAGTACTTCAAGAGATAAACAGCTGTGATTTCAACGAAGGTAGTGGCCATTTGGGTACACAGAAATTGAAAGAATTTAGAGATCATTGAGCAGTAGGATGAATAAAATATGATGGACTGGACTGAAGATATATATACATATACATATATATATACACACATACATATGTATATATGTATGTATATATATCTTAAGACAAATATTTCGCAGATAACAACTACCCATGCATGTGCCAAAACCAATGGCCAGAAAGTAAGTTTAAGATACAGTGATTGGTTTTATTTCAGATTAATCCAGTTTAAGATAACTTCAGAACATCCATCAAAATAGAGAAGTCCAGTTGACAGCTAGGTATATGGATACTTGGAAAACATTTCTATCTATTTATATAGCTAAAGTATAGATAGAAATTAAAATTATATATAAAAAAAGAAATTAAAATTATAAAGTAAGTGTTTTCAATTATGGCAAGAGATGGAGAACAAAAACACTTGATGATGCTTTTGATTTATCATAAAATAAATTGGAGTGAACAGCTAGAAGATCTGAGAAGAATAGAAAATTAGAAAGTAGATCCAGAGGCTACAAGCACTTATTCTAGATCAGGCTCTATTCTAGGCATTCTACATGTGTCATCAACCAATGTAATACTGAAGGACAGCAACCTTATGAAGACAAAGAAACTGAAGTACACAGAGGCAAAGTTATCTGCATCAAAGTATATGGTCCTCCAATGAGGAGTGATTTTTGAGGCCACTCTGGCCACATGATCAGTATTTTTAAATTACTGACTTAAGAAGAAAACTTTTTTTCAATTGATTCCAATATTATTTAAAGAAGCAATGAAAATGGTATATGTTGAAATACTAATAATCAGTCTTGGTCTCTTATTAGTCATAGTTATGTGTCTTCTGTTCCCCTACTATATACTATACTTATGATTCATATTCACACTGAATTGAAACCATAGGTTGTTTTCTTAACCACTATTTTAACTGTCTTAAAACATCTGCTATTGTTGAAGATGTAGCTCAATAGATAGAATGCTTACCTATCATGCAAAAAGCCCTGGGCTCAACTGCTAGCACCACATAAAGTAGGCATGGTGGTACATGCATATAATCCCAGAACCCAGGAGATGGAATCAGGAAGATCAGAAATTCAAAGTCATCCTTGGCTACATAGCAAGTTCTAGGGCAGCCTGGGCTACATGAGACCCTATCTCAAGGGTGGAAAATGCTATAAAGGCCAATGATTCTCAAGCTATAAGCACTCAGAAAACTGACAGTAGTCAATTATTCTAGAAATTAAACAAGTTATAATATATATATGGCTTTAGTTAGAGGATTTCTTATTTTGTATTTATTTATTTATTTGCTTCTTTTGCATCCCAACCACAGTTTCCCTCCCTCTTCTCCTCCCAGTCCTTCCCCCAACCTCCTCTCTTCCCTACTACATCTACTTCTCCTCCTCCATTTCTCTTCATAAAAGGGCAGGTCTCCCATGGATATCAAACAGCCATGGTATATCAAATTGCAGTGAGACTAGGCACCTCCTCTTCTATAAAGGCTACTCAGAGGATTTTTGTTCATTGTAGTTTTGTTCAAACTTACCCATGAATGATGCAGAAGATGTGTCCATTGAAAATATATGTACAAAAGAAAAATAAAACTGGCAGTCAGAACAGATACAGGTTAAATTTTAAATTAAGAACAATGTTTAATTCAAATACATACAAGCCATTATTACATGGATTTATGCCTAGAGTATGGAATGACACAAAATCATTGAAATGCACTAGTATGGAATGATACAAAATCATTGAAATGCACTTAATCCATCTATAATATACCAGTAAATTTATAAGAACCATTTATCCAGATAAAAAGAGGCCTGAGTTCTGACATTTGGCAATTTTTATAGTTAAATATTTCCATCAAGTCAATTTCATGCTATCTTGTGACAACAACCACCTAGAAAATTCTTGAAAATTGAATTATTGGCTCTTATGAGTTGGTATGAGGAAAATTAAAGGGATTACAAAAACTTTGACTTTACACATAACAAGATATAACATTTTATGTACATATTTTCTTTGTGAAATGAAATAGATCAGCAGTTGATTATATGTTTTAAATATATTTACAAAATGGCAGTATACAGTGAAGACTCTGCAAACTCATCTCTTTCCATGAACAACCATATTCTTGGAGGCAGCATTGGGTTTTGGACCAAGAGAAGAATAAATATTATAATCACATATTTAACACAAAATCTTGTAATGTCATATTACCCGCAAAGCAAGGACTTCTTGATTTAACTTTCACAACTGAACCGTGTAGAATAAATGGCATAAGTGAATTCTGGAGGCTAAAGCAATGAGAAGAAAAATAAAGCATTGTGAGTATGACTAGAAGCACATATATCTCCCAAATAAAATAATATTCTACCATAGCCACAGTTCTTTATTTAGGCTGTCTCATATTGTTAAAAATTTAGGGTGAAGGAAATTATTTAGAAGGAAGCAAATTTAGCCTATATTAAAATATTTATTAGCTTGTTCGTGATTTTAGTGGAATTGCTTTGAGTTTCTCTCCATTTAATTTCATGCTGGCTGTCGGCTTGCTGGAAATTGCCTTTATTATGTTCAGGTATGCTCCTTATGTCAGGTATGTTTGAAGTACTTGAAGTTCTAGCTAGAGCAATAAGACAACAAAAGGAGATAAACAAATGGGAAAGAAAGAAGACAAACTTTCCCTATTTGCAGATGATATGATAGTATACATAAGTGACACCCAAAATTCTACCATGGAACTCCTACAACTGATAAACATGTTCAGTAAAATGGCAGGATACAAGATTAACTCAAAAAAAAAATCAGTAGCCCTCCTATATACAAATGATAAATGGGCTGAGGGAGAAATCAGAGAAACATCGCCCGTCACAATGGCCACAAATAATATAAAATACCTTCGGGTAACTCTAATAAAGCAAGTGAAAGACCCATAGGACAAGAACTTTAAGTCTTTGAAGAAAGAAATTGAAGAAGATATCAGAAAATGGCAAGATCTCCCATGCTCATGGATAGGTAGAACCAACATAATAAAAATGGCAATCTTACCAAAAGCAGTCTACAGATTCAATGCAATCTCCATCAAAATCCCAACACAGACCTTGAAAGAACAATACTCAACTTCATATGGAAAAACAAAAAACCCAGAATAGATAAAAAAAAATCCTTTACAATAAAGCAACTTCAGGAGGCATCATCATCGTTGACTTTAAGCTCAACTATAGAGCTATAGCAATAAAAACAGCTTGGTATTGGCACAAAAACTGACATGTGGACCAATGAAATCAAATTGAAGACCCTGACATTAATCTGCACACCTATGAACACCTGATTGTTGACAAAGAAGCCAAAATTGTACAATGGAAAATAGATAGCATCTTCAACAAATGATGCTGGCATAACTGGATGTGAACATGTAGAAGATTGCAAATAGATCCATATCTATCACCATGCACCAAAGCACTCAAGTACAAGTAGATCAAAGACCTCAACATAAATCCATCTACACTGAACTTGATAGAAGAGAAAGTAGGAAGTAGCCTTGAACATATCTGCACAGGAGACCACTTCCTAAATATAACACCAGTAGCACAGACACTGAGAGCAACAATTAATAAATGGGACATCCTGAAACTGAGAAGCTTCTATAAGGCAAAAGACACGGTAAATAAGATAAAATGACAGCCCACAGAATAAGAAAAGGTCTTCACCAACCCCACATCTGACAGAGGGCTGATCTCCAAAATATATAAAGAATTCAAGAAACTAGACATCAAAATACCAAACAATCCAATTAGAAAATGGGCTACAGATCTAAACAGAGAATTCTCAACAGAAGAAACTCAAATGGCTGAAAGACATTTAAGGAATTGCTCAATATCCTTAGTCATCAGGGAAATGCAAATCAAAACGACTCTGAGATACCATCTTACACCTGTCAGAATGGCTAAAATCAAAAGCACTGAAGACAGCTTATGTAGGAGAGGATATGGAGCAAGGGGAACACTCCTCCCCTGTTGGTGAGAGTGCAAACTTGTATAGCCACTTTGGAAATCAGTATGGTGACTTCTCAGAAAATTGAGAATCAATCTACCTCAAGCCCCAGTGATACCACTCTTGGGCATATACCCAAGGCATGCTCAAGTACACCACAAGGACACCTGATCAACTATGTTCATAGCAGCATCATTCATAATAGCCAGAACCTGGAACAACCTAGATGCCCCTCAACCAAAGAATGCATAAAGAAAATGTGGCACCAAGGATGACCCCACCTTAGACTATTGGCAATAATCGAGAGGGTGCCTGAATTGGCCTACTCCAGTGATCACATGGATGAATACCCTGTCGTCATAGAGCCCTCATCCAGAGACTGATGGAGGCAGATGTGGAGATCGATAGCCAGGCACCAGGCCGAGCTCCAGGAGTCTAATCAATGGGAGAGAGGGGGCCTTCTACGAGCAAGGGATGAGATCATGATGGGAAGGTGTACAAAGACAGCCAGCCAAACTAGTGGAGACGCATGAACTGTGGACCAATAGCTGAGGAGCCCCCATGGTACTGGACTGGGCCCTCTGGATAGGCGAGACAGATGTCTAGCTTGGACTGTTTGGGGAACCCCCAGACAGGCAGTGGGATCGGGACCCGTCCCTGGTGCTGAACCGATTTTTTGGACCCCAGTGCCCATGGTGAGACACTTTGCGCAGCCTTGGTGCAGGGAGGAGGTACTTGGACCTGCCTCAACTGAATGTGCCAGGCTCTGATGACTCTCCATGGGAGACCTTGCCTTGGAGGAGGGGGTAGTGGGGGTGGGTTGAGGGAAAGGCTGGAGGGGGTGGTAGGAGGGAGGAGGGAGGAGAGGGGAATCTGTAAAAAATTTTTAAAAAGAAAAAAATGTATCAGATATGAAATAAAATATTTTTGAAAAAAATCTACAAAAATGTAAAATGATGAAACAATATAGCTCATGACTAAATCTTGAAAAAAAGAAAAAAGAAAATGTGGTACATATACACAATGGAGTATCACTCAGCTGTAAAAAACAATGACATCATGAAATTTGCAGGCAAATAGATGGACTAGAAAATATCATCCTGAGAGAGGTAATCCAGACTCAGTAAGACAAACATGGTATGTACTCACTCATAAGTGGATACTAGATGTAAAGCAAAGGGTAACCAGACTACAACCCACAGCTCCAGAGAAGNTAGGAAATAAGGAGGACCCTAAGAGGGATGTATGAATCACCTCCAGAAGGGGAAACAGAGGTGATCTGATGAGTAAACCAGGAATGGGGAGGCCATAGAGGGTAGGGGATGGGGCATGAGAACATGAGGAAACAGGATGGTCGAGCTGGAGAAGGGACAGAGTGGGAGAGCAATGAAAGAGATATCTTGATAAAGGGAGACATTATGGGATAAGGGAGAAACCTGGTACTAGGGAAATTCCCAGGAACACCACAAGGACGACTCCAGATTAGACTACTAGCAATAGTGGAGAGGGTGCCTGAACTGGTCTACCCTGGTAATCAGATTGGTGAATATCCTAACTGTCATCATAGAGCCTTCATCCAGTAACTGATGGAAGCAGATGCAGAGATCCACAGCCAAGCACCAAGCTGAGCTCCAGGAGTCCAGTCGAAGAGAAGGAAGAGAGCTTTGTATAAGCAAGGGAGCTCAAGATCATTCGGAAATCTACAGAGACAACTGAACCAAGCTAGTGGGAACTCACGAACTTTAGAGTGACAGCTGAGGAACTTACATGGGACCAGACTAGACCCTCTGCATACGGGAGACCGCTGTGTAACTGGGTCAATTTGAGGGGTCCATGGCAGTGTGATCAGGATTTATTCCTGGTGCATGAGCTGGCTTTCTGGATTCCATTACCTATGGTCGGACACCTTGCTCACCCCTGATAAAGCAGGGAGGGGCTTGGTCCTGCCTCAATTGAATGTATCAGGCTTTGCTGTGCCCTCATAGAAAAACTTACCCTGTTGGAGGAGGGGATAAGAGGTGGAGAAGAGAAGGGGGAGCGGGAGGAGGGATGAGAGAGGGATCTGTGGTTGGTATGTAAAATGAATTTTAAAAAATGCTTAAGACCTGAAAATGGAAATAGAAGCAATAAAGAAAACACAAATTGGAAATTCTGGGAATGAAAAATCTAGGTAAGCAAACAGGAACTACAGAGACAAGTTTCACCAACAGAATACAAGAGATAGATGAAAGAATCTCAGGCGTTGAAGATACAATAGAAGGAAGAGATATATAAGTGAAAGAAAATGTTAAATCAAAAAAAAAATTCCTGGCACAAAAATCCAGGAAATCTGGGGCACTATGAAAAGGCCAAACCTAAGAATAATAGAAACAGAGGAAGAAGAATCCCAGCTCAAAGGGATTATTCTTTTCAACAAAATCATAGAAGAAAAATTTCCTAATCTTAAGGAGATTCCTGTAAAGGTACAAGAAGCATACAGAACACCAAATAGATTGGACCAGAAAAGAAAGTCCCCTCACCACATAATAATCAAAACACTAAACATGCAGAACGAAGAAAGAATATTAAAAGGTGAAAGGGAAAATGTCAAGTAACATATAAATGCAGACCTATTAGAATTACACCTGACTTCTTAATGGAGATTTTAAAAGTCAGAAGGGCCTGGAAAGATGTGTTGCAGACTCTAAGAGACCACAGATGCCAACCCAGTTTACTATACCCAGCAAAACTTTCAGTCACTATAGATGGAGAAAACAAGATATTCCAATGTAAAGTCAAATTTAAACAATATCTATCTACAAATCCAGCCCTATGGAAGATCCTAGAAAGAAAACTACAACACAAGGAGGTTAACTACACCCATGAAAACACGAGAAATAAATAATCTCACACCAGCAAAACAAAAAGAAGGGAAACACACACACAATACACACACACATCACACTAACACACACACCACCACCACCATCAATGAAGTAACAGGAATTAACAGTCAAAGGTCATTGATATGTCTCAATATGAATGGACTCAATTCCCCAATAAAAAGACACAAGCTAACAGAATGGATGCAAAAACAGGATCCATCCTTATGCTGCATACAAGAAACATACCTCAATATCAAAGACAGACATTACCTCAGAGTAAAGGGTTGGAAAAAGATTTTCCAAGCAAATGGACCTAAGAAGCAATCTGGTGTAGCCATTCTAATATCTAACAAAGTAGACTTCAAACCAAAATTAATCAAAAGAGACAGGGAAGGACACTTCACACTCAAAAGAAAATCCACCAAGATGATATTTCAATTCTTAGCATCTATTTCTCAAATGCAAGGGCATTCACGTATGTAAAAGAAACATTACTGAAGTTTAAATCACACATCAACCGTCACACATTGATAGTGAGAGACTTCAATACCCCACTCTAACCAATGGACAGGTTATCCAGACAAAAACTAAACAGAGAAACACTAGAGCTAACAAACATTATAAATCAAATGGACCTAACAAATATCTATAGAACATTTCACCCAAACACAAAAGAATATACCTTATTTTCAGCACCTCACAGAACTTTCTCCAAAATTGACCACATACTTGGCCACAAAGCAAGTCTCAACAGATACAAGAAAATTGGAATAACCCCCTGTATCCTATCAGACCACCACAGGTTAAAGCTGGATTTCAACAACAACAGAAATGAAAGAAAGCTTACAAACTCGTGGAAAATGAACAACTCTCTACTGAATGAAAACTGGGTCAAGACAGAAATAAAGAAATCAAAGACTTTCTAGAATTCAATGAAAATGAATACACAACATATCCAAACTTATGGGACACAATGAAAGCAGTGCTAAGAGTAAGTTCATAGCACTAAGTGCCTTCATAAAAAAAATTGGAGAGATTTCATACTGGCAACACCTGAAAGCTCTAGAACAAAAAGAAGTAAGCACACCTAAGAGGATCTGATGGCAGGAAATATCAAAGTCAGGACTGAAATCAATAAATAGAAACAAAGGACAATACAAAGAATTAATGAAACAAAGTTGGTTCTTTGAGAAAATCAACAAGATAGACAAACCCTTATCCAAGCTAACTAAAAGACACAGAGAATATCCAAATTAATAAAATCAGAAATTTAAAAGGGCTTATAATAACAGACACCAAAGAAATCCAAAGAACCATTAGGTAATACTTAAAAAACCTGTACTCCACAAAATTGGAAAATCTAAAAGAAATGGATAATTTTCTGAATAAATACCACTTACCAAAGTTAAATCAAGATCAGATAAGCAATTTAAAAAGATCTATAACCCCTAAGGAAATAGAAGCAGTCTTTAAAAGTCTCTCAATAAAAAAAATACCAGGGCCAAACTGTTTTAGCATAGAATTCCACGAGACTTTCAAAGAACTAAAACCAATACTCCTCAAATTATTCCACAAAATAGAAACAGAAGGAACATTGCCAAATTCATTTTATGCAGCCACAGTTACCCTAATATCCAACCAAACAAAGAGTCAACAAAGAAAGAAAATTACGGACCTTTTTTTCCTATGAAAATAGATACAAAAATACTCCATAAAGTACTGGCAAGCAGAATCCAAGAAGACATCAAAAAGATCATCCACCATGACCAAGTAAGTTTCATCCCA
>LZPO01027478.1:225496-248720 GCA_001675575.1 Neotoma lepida | reverse complement strand
CACCACAGTCATCTCATTAGATACTGAAAAAGCCTTTAACAAAATCCAACACCCCTTCAGGATAAAAGTCTTGGCAAGATCAGGGATACAAGCTGTACACTGTGAAGATGTATCTTTGCCAAGCCCCTTCTTATTGGTTTAATAAATAGCTGAAAGATCAATAGCTAGGCAGGAAGAGGTTAGGCAGGACTTCAGGGCAGAGAGAAAAGAAGAGGAGATGAATCTAGGTGGGGGAGAGATGCCATACAAGATGGAAAGGAAGCAGGACATGCAGGAGAAGAGGTAAAAGCTATGAGCCACGTGGCAGCATGTAGATTAACAGAAATGGGTTAAGTTATAAGAGCTAGTTAGAAATAAGCCTAAGCTAAGGCTGAGCTTTCATAATTAATAATAAGTGTCTGTGTCATGATTTGGGGGCTGGTGGTCTAAGAAAGCCTGCTACAAACATACCTAAACTACTTTGAGATTCCATCTTACACCTGTCAGAATGGCTAAGATCAATAACTCAAGTGACAGCTCATGCTGGTGAGGATGTGGAGCAGGGGAACACTCCTCCATTGCTGGTGGGAGTGCAAACTTGTACAGCCACTATAGAAATCAATGTAGCCATTCCTCAGAAAAATAGGAACCAATTTACCTCATGATCCAGCTATACCACTCCTGGGCATGTACCCAAAGGATGCTCCATCCTACCACAAGGACACTTGTTCAACTATGTTAGTTGCAGCTATATTCATAATAGCCAGAAACTGGAAACAACCTAGATGTCCCTCTACTAAAGAATGGATAAAGAAAATGTGGTACATTTACACAATGGAATATTACTCAGCAGTTAAAAATAATATCATGAAATTTGCAGGCAAATGGATGAAACTAGAAAAAAATCATCCTGAGTGAGGTAACCCAGACCCAGAAAGACAAACATGGTATGTACTCACTTATAAGTGGATTTTAGCTCTTAAGTAAATGATAACCAAGGTACAGTCCACAGACTGAGAGAGGCTAAGTAACAAGGAGGGCTCTGAGGGTTGGGGACAAGACACAGATCTTCCTGGGAAGGGGAAATAGAATAGATTTTGCAGGTGGACTAGGGGAGAGTGGGGTTGGGAATTGGAGGGATCAAGTGTGGGGGAGTGATGGAGGGAGAGAGTACTGGGAGAGATGACTGGAACTGGAGGGCATTTGGGGGATGATGTAGAAACCTAGTGCAATGGAAACTCCCTGGAATCTACTGGGGTGACCCTAGTGAAGTCCCCTATTAATGGAGGATACAGAGCCTGAACTGTCCATCTTCTGTAACCAGGCAAGGATTCCAGTGGAGGATCTGGGACTTAGCCACAAAACTTTCAACCTACAATTGTCCCACCTGAAAGATATTCTGGGGCAATGGTACCACAGAACTTGTAGGTGTAACCAACCAATTATTGGTCTAATTCGAGGCCCATGCTATGAAAGGGAGCCCATGCCTAACACTGCCTAGATAACTGGGAACCAGAGGGTGGATAGCCCAGAGACCTAGGGTAGAACCAAACACGACTGTCAAAAAAAATCAATGAAATGATTCCTAGTGATGTTCTGCTGCACTCACAGATCAGTGCCTAGTCCAGTCATCATCAGAAAGGTTGCTCCCTGCAGCTGAAGGGAATGGATGCAGAGACGCACAGCCAAACTTTTGGGTGGAGAGAGAGCACATGTTGGAGGTCTCCATCAGGTCCCGCCCCTCAGAGCTCCGGGAATCCCACGGAAGAAGGGAAGTAGGAACTGTGAGAGCCAGAGGGGTAGAGGACACAGAGAAAGCATGGCCAGTAGAATCAACTAACCAGGGCTCATGGGACTCACAGAGACTGAAGTGGCAATCACAGAGCCTGCATGGTTCTTCTATGTCCTCTGCATATATGTTATGGTTATTGACTTGGTATTGGTGAAGGACTCCTAACAGTGGGAGTGGGTCTGGTGTGTATGACTTCTTTGCCTGCTCTTGGGCCTCTTTTCCTCCTTCTGGATTGCTTCATCCAGCCTTGATGTGAGGGTTTGTTAGGGTTTGTTAGGCAGTGTTCAGTTGATGTCCTTTGGAGGCCTGCTCTTTTCTGGGTGTAGACGATGGGGGTTGGGGGGTTGGATCTTGGGAAGAGGTGAAGTGTGGGGAACTGGGAGTAGTGGAGGGAGGGGAAGCTGCAGTTGGGATGTATTGTAAGAGAGAATAATTCAATTTTTTTAAAGAAATACTATTTTAGAAACAATGGCAAAAATAGAGTTTTTCTCTGTTTTGTTCAAGGTTAAATCAAGCATTTGGCACACAGTCCATGCTTAATTAATATTTGCCAAATAAATATAGATATAGCTTTAATTATCCATTTCCATTAAAAATGGAAAGTGAAGACTTCCTCTCATAGAAGATTAATTCCCCATAAATGTCCTATATTGTACAGATAAAATTGGCTCACTGGAAAAGAAGAGATTTGGGAGTAAAGATAAATGATACAAACTGCTGAGCTGGCTGGAAGATTTAGCAAAAGAACTGGTTACAGTGGTATAGATATGGCCCAGGAACAATTCCCAAAGAATAAATACAAAACTTTTCAGTATTTGAATATGTTGATTGGAAATATTTTTGGTTTGATGTGGTATGGACAGTTCACTGCCAGCTGTAAATCCAATGGAACATTGCCATCTAAGCTTAGCAAACACAATTGGCACAAGGTGCTTAGAAATCCGAAAAGTTAAGAGCAGCAAGTGCTTTGCTTGCAATGGGTGAGAGTGACACTGTAAGACCTCCTTCATTAGACATGTGGTCACTCAAACCATGGAGACATTGTGGTGACTGGTAAAATTCACTTGGCCAAACACCATATCAGAGCCAGCTATCAGATCCCGGTGTTTGTAACCTGGAACTGTGACAGGCAATGTGGACCAGATACATGTCTGAATTATTTTAGCAAAAGATAGAAGTGTGGTGATATTTTATTTGTCTTCCCTAATAAAATTGATCTGAGGGTCAGAGGAAAAACGGGGCTGCCAGCCACTAGTAGAAAAACAATAGCCATGCAGGTTAGCACACGCCCTTAATCCATTTGGTTCTCTGTGACTCCAAGGTCACATGGGGAACTAGCAGTAGGAGGTGGTGGCACACGCCTTTAATCCCAGNATCANCCTTAGAGTTCTGAAGNTCCATGCAGACAAGANAGGAAGTGATGTNGCTTGGTGAGGATAGCAGATGGACAGGCATAAAAAGCCAGGTTAGACCGGAAGGCTCGCTCTTTCCTCCGCTTCAATCCTGGGAAGTAGAGGCAGCGTTGGTGAGTGGTGGCTTGCTCCTAATTCCTCTGATCTCTGTCAGATTTTCACCCTTATTTCTTGTTCTGCATGTTTATTAATAAGACTGGTTAGAAGTTCTTCTTACATAGAAGTGTGTCTGACTGTAGACAGAGCAGATCCTTTGTAAAATTAAATGCAAGAAGTAGTAGCTGAAAGAATTTTCCTCTTCAGAAAAGTAACATCTGAAGGGATCTCTCAAGTGGTGACCAGCTTAACTTCCATCCACTCTGAGCAAAACCTGCTAGAAGTACAATCTAGTCACAAAGGAAGACTTTAACAGCTCTCCATGGAATCTAGAAGTTAACAGTCTGAACTGGTGCTTTGTTTTTCAGAGACCCCTGTCAAGGACACTGACCCAGTAGCGCAAGGTGGAGCTAACCTCACCTTTGGAGTCTTCTGGTCCACTCTCCCACCTAGCCCAGAATTTCATTCCATTCCAGGGTTTCCAGAATACCTGAGACAGCCAGTTGACTAGGGAGTAGTTCAGTCAGCTGAAGGCCTTGACAAAAGATTTTCTGTACTGGCTGGGAGCCAAGGGCCAGGGGTCTGATAAGGAAGCTCTTACAGTAAACAAGGCTCCTTTGCATAGAAATGCCTGAGGACCTGCATGAGCTTCTGCCAATAAGACCCTCATCTGCCTCTTGCAAATCTTCAATGCATGTACTCCACTTTTCTGACACAAGTATCCTCGGGACCAGCACTGAGGTAAGAAGGAAAGAGATGGGTAGCCTAGTGGGAAATGGGGCCCTCCATTTGGGTATTCCTCCTGGCAGATGTCTCCTTAAAACTCAGGCTGCACATACTGGTCAGTTTGTGTGTAGTGCAACTATGGTTAAGGTTATAGTTTTCAGGAAAGGTTCCTTTTGCTGCCCTCAGGACCTCCACAGGAGAAGGAATGCCAATGTGAATAAAAACCAGGGCAGTAAAGTCTGTAGATATCAAACCATGATTCTAGCCTTTGTTTCACTTTTCTCAGGAACTAAGAGGCTGGGATTGTGTCTCTCTTTTGTCTTTTCCTGTACTAACCTAAACATTCTTATTTAATCTTTGTCTCCCTACTAATGGGATCATCTGACTGCTCATCAAGGAAGGCTGGTATTATTTCAACCAACAGTATGGATACCTGAGGGATGGCTGTGAATGTTCTAAGTAACCAGATTTTCCCAGGTACTTGTCAGCCTTCTTTGTTGGAGATGATACAGATGCCTCTACTTCACAAATTCCATTTCCCATCAGGATCTGTCTTACCTTCCACCCTGGCTTCTAGACCTATAACTGTAACTAAATCCCATTAACGATTAGTTGAAAAGTTAAACATACTAGCACAGGCCTGTGATTCCTTCACTCAAGGAAGGCTGATGTAGGAGGATCACAACTTGGAAACCTGTCTGGGCTTCCAGGCCAGTATAGGCAACTTGGTAAGACTGTCTCAAAAATGAAAAAGTGAAAATTGATTAGATTTAAAGTTTTATATATGTGTAAAGATAGGTAATAGAGTCATACATAGGTGCGCACACGTGTGTGTGTGTGTGTGTGTGTGTGTGATAATACTAGAAAGAAGACCATCAGAGAAGAAAGAAGTCTTCCTGGAGGGAGAAAAAAAAAGAAAAGAGCAATAGGATATGTGCAACATAAAAGCAGAAGAGTAGCTACTGGAGGGAGGAAAGAGACAAGCAGGAGGGAGGAAGGATGATAGGGGAGTAGTGAAGTGAAGGAAATTTCAACAAAAACAAAATGTATATGAAAAGACCATAATGAAACCCATTACTTTGTATGTTAATTTTAAAAGAACACTTTATGAATGTCATGGACAGACAGACAGATAAAAGGATTATTGATATAGCTTAATGGTACAAAACTTGACTAACATGTGAGAGGCCTTGAGTTCAATCCCGAAACAGTCCACCCAATGAAAGTAAAACAGTATTGCAAAAATAATGCCTTCCAAAAGAACATCATAAATTGGTGTTAAACTGATTTTTAAAGACACAAAGGATGTAAGAGTAATTATCCCCATCTCCATCAAAACTACTTAGCCCCAGTTTCTGGGGAAGGAAAAAGCCAGAGCTCGTTTGATTCTTACTGTTTTGGGACAGTCACTAACATTCTACCCCTTTGCAGTTGTAAGAAAATAACCAGCACTGTCCATTCAAAAAGCATGATCTAACTATTATACTAGGAGACACTATGTATGTGTACATGTAACTTCTAGATAAGTCAAAATATACACACATCATTTTATGACAAAAGAGGCTCTGATGACAACTAATACAATGGACATGCAAATACAAAAAGTAACTTTAAATACAATATGCCACTGACCTGAGAAAGATATGGAATGTCTTTCTGCTCAACTCCAAATTCCTGAATTCACAAAAAGAGGGAGAAAGCATACATATAACTATAGGGAGTAGTAATAAAAAAAATTAACAGATAGGCCATTGTGTATATATAAAAGAGAAAGTACCTCAAGAATGTATCTTTCTCGATCAAAAAATTACCAGGCAAACATATGTCATATACATTTGAGCACAAAATTATACTTATCCTAAGGATAGATTCTAAAAGAAAAGGCCTGCCTGTATTGAGTCTTTGATACTTGGGGAAGAGTTAAATTGCATATTAGCTAACATGCAAATGTGTTATTTCAAGTAGAAGTCAGACACTATTCATACTGTTGTTCTCCTTATTGATAATTTATGTTTATTGTTTTTGACTTTTAGACTTTTTCCTGTCAATTATCTAGAAGTAATTCACCTTGTTTTGCTTGCATTACTCTGAGCATGAGGGAAAACACAGGCTAACCTTTGTTACTATTTCTTTCTCTCACTCACCACAGACCTGTTTTGTCTATTGCCCAGTACCTGGAAAGATTTATGTCATATATATTTTGATCCAGTTTTGAAATTGCTTCTAATAGTAGAATAAAGGTGATACTGAACTAATACAGAAAGCAACAGAAAATCCTTGGATACAAATGAATTTCTAACCTCGGCAACCTTTAGGAATTCTGTCAGTTTGGCTGTTCTTCCAAGAAATTTGATGTAAATATCCAAACTTTCCTTGCATTGGTTTTTCCTCATTTTAAAATAATTGTCTAAAAATAGAAATAATAGACAACATGAGAGAAAAGTGAGAACTGCACTAATTTATCTTAATGTATAATGTACTGGTATTTCATTATTTTAAAATACATAGCCTTCAACAATCTCCTATTTTGGATCTATAACAAATATAAATCTAAATATAGAGATAAAAGAAAATATTTTTACAAATAAATTATATTTGACCAAAATTTCTTTTAAAAATAATTTAACTTTTAAAAAAGACGTTTTAACTTGCCTAAAAGATTAAGGATCCCTTCATTATAAGCTGAAAAAAGACGAAGAGAATCTTTAAAGAGTAGTATAAAAGCAGACCGTATGATCCCATTAGTTAGTTGGTCAGGATTTGCCTAAAAAAGAAAGAATTATCTAATTACCACAACAGTTTAAGATAATTCTTCCTCCCAGATACAGTTAAACTATACAATTTATTAATTTTCTTAAAACTCTTACATTAAAGTTAAGAAGAGCATCAAATTGGGTTTGAATGACTGGAAGTGTGTTTAGAAGCTCAATGGTATTCATAGTTCTCATCACACCATGTGTTCTACAAAAGATAAAGGAAAATCATAAATAACAATTAAGAGTTTGAGAAGCGCGGTGACATATGTATTTTAAAAAATAGATGTGTTAGCCGGGCGATGGTGGCGCACGCCTTTAATCCCAGCACTCGGGAGGCAGAGGCAGGCGGATCTCTGTGAGTTCGAGGCCAGCCTGGACTACCAAGTGAGTTCCAGGAAAGGCGCAAAGCTACACAGAGAAACCCTGTCTTGAAAAACCAAAAATAAATAAATAAATAAATAAATAAATAAATAAATAAATAAATAAATAAATAAGTAAAATACAGATGTGTCGTTTTGTGAAAATTTCAAAGCCAACTGCACATGTTTCAGTGTTTACTTACAAATTAATGATATTTACTGACCCTCTCTTGATTTTTGTGATGTCAGATGAGATCATTCTGTATGCGAGCGACTTTTCATTCAGGTACCTGCTATATCGTCTGATGAATGTTGACATAGTATAGCCTAAAAATGAGGTATGTTATTTCAAAATCGATGATATTATTTGCAATATGTCAACAAATGTGAAAACTAGAGTCCCCTTCACCTGTATACTTCAATAACCTTGAAGGATAAAAGCTAGACATTATTTCATTAATCTGACAATTATCAAACATTCCATTAAAGATTATTTCTTACTTCTTTAAATCCTTGATATCACCATTTATGATGTGTTGATGGAGACATTATTGAACAGAAGAAATAATTGAATTGTATGAGCTTCTTTCATATGTTCAATTAAAAACTATTGTAAATTCTTACTATTTCTTTACTGTCCCAGTCTGCTCCTACCACCTCTTCAACTTTCATGCCCTCAGCAAATGATCCTACCCCATACTTCACAGAGAAACGGGGAAAAGGACTTAGTAGAATGTCAACTTCTAGCTTCTCAATCTTCAAATATACCTTGATTTATTTATTCATCCAATTTATTAATTCACTGAACAGTCAGTCATTGAGTACCTACTACGAGTCAGGTCTTGTTCTAGGTGCTGGAAGTTTTAAAAGTTCAGCTCTTATACACTTCTGATGTGGTCTGACAAAAGGTAATGATCCCAAAACAAAATAAAAAAATTTTTGCACAGCTAGTGAGAAGTGGAATAAAGGAAACTCAGACAGGGAAGTAGCATAAAGAAAAGGATGTGGGACAATTTTTGATAGACTGGATATAAGGCTTCATTGAGCAAAGACCTAAAGGACCATCTAGAGGTCCATTAATAAGATAGTAAGGGCTCAAATTTGTGTCAGTGAATTAAAGGATTATTTACCTCCAAAAAATTCTCACCACATCACATCCTTAATAATTTAGAATCATCTTCTTACCAAGAAGTAATCTTCAGATCTTTTTCTTCTTTGTCACATAGAAATATTTCCATCAAAGACTCTTCTTGCTAGGCATGGTGGCGCACACCTTTAATCCCAGCACCCAGGAGGCAGAGGCAGACAGATCTCTGTGAGTTCAAGGCCATCCTGGTCTACAGAGCAAGTTCCAGAATGGCCAGGGCTGTTACACACAGAAACTTTGTCTCGAAAAAACAAAGATAATAATATTAAAAAAAGACTCATCTTACCTTCTATGGCACTTTTATCCAGGAAGTTGTGTAAAGTAAACAAAGAGCTTCGAGAGGCAAGATGTTGAATAAAACGCTGTCAAACATAATGTACCAAATTTAAAGTTTAGTTTTTATATACAGATTAAGTTCATCAATAATTTTAATTAAATGTTTTGCCCTCAAGACTTTCTGTCTAACCACCTCTCTCTTTTGGTTTTTTTGATTCATTCTAAATTGCAGAACGATACAAAAATTAATGATATATCTGCATACCTCACTAACTAGAAATGCTAGCTTTTTTTTTCCTGTATCCACTTCAAGGCTAATTTTATAAGAGAAATGAAACATCCGGCTGTGGTGGTGCACACCTTTAATTCTAGCATTTGGGAGGTGCTGGATTTAAAGATGCAGGCGGGTCTCTATGAGTTAAGGGCCAGCCTGTTTACATAGTGAGTTCTGTCCAGCCCAGGGCTTCATAGTGAAGACTCTGTCTCAACCCTCCCCACAAAAGAAGAATGGAACTTTGCAGTTAAATTGCCTTTGACCTATCCTCAAGATCTGTTTCTTTTTCCTCCTAGATGCAAATATAGTATCATAATTTTAAACAGTCTTTGCAACCTATTTTCTTAGAATTTCACATGCATATCTTCCGTGGAGAAATATTATGCATATTTTAAAAATTTACCTAAATAGGGCCTGTAAGACAGCTCAGTGGGTGAAGGAATTTGGCATCAATCCTGATGACCTGAGTTTGATTCCCTGAACCCACATGGTGGAAAGAGAGAACCAACTCCCAAAAGCTGTCTTCTCACCTCCATATGTGCACTCTTTGTATTATACATACTAAAATATATATAATTATATAATTTATAATATATAAATATATATAAAACATTTGTCTAAATGGCATTGTTCATTAAATGTCATTCTAAAATTTGTTTTTAGGCAAGCAAGATGGCTCTGTGGGTAAAGGCACTTATTGCCAAGCTTGACCATGCACACATACAATAAATAATAAATGTAAAAAATTAAAATTTGTTTTCTGTATTAAAATTGTTTTTGAAATCCAGCCTTCTTATAAACATCACGTTTGATTTAATACTAAATATATTGCAAGATGCTCATTGTATTGCCTTTTTCTATAATTATATGTTCTTATGATTAGCTTTATGATGTCTATCCTATCAAAATGCTATAAAAACAGTCACCTACATTTTATTTAGCTTTAAATTTAATGCTTAATATTTCATCTTTGTGGAAATGATTTTATATATGTAGTAGGATAAGGGTGTCATTTTTTGTATTCACTTGAGTTGGTAGATTTTATTTGAAATTGACCCCCTCCATAATTTCCTCACATTTTTAGTGCTACCAATCTCTTTTGTAAGTATGGTTCTTGTTCTGAGATATCTATTATGATACATATGTATGTTTTACTTTAGAGATACTATCCTGTGTAATTATCATTACTTTATACAAAGTATCAAATTACAACCAATTTCTAAACATTAATTTTAATCCAAGACTTACTGAAATTAAAGGTTTATGAATTTGAAGTAGAAAAAATTAGTTTAATGTTATGGACTATTTCAGCTGTTCCGTGAAGTTAAAAATATGTATATGGGAAGAAATAGGCATGTGAGCATATAATACCATCAGGTGTCCAGTCTCTCTCAAAAAGTAAAGCAGTTATGTAGTAATATACTTGTGGGAAGGGGGTCCCAGTCTAAATAATCTGAAGAGGGCTGGAGAGATGGCTAAGTGGTTAAGCACACTGGCTGCTCTTGCAGAGGATCCAGGTTCGATTCCCAGAACCTACATGTGGTTTATAACCATCTGTAACTCCAGTTCCAGGGAATCCAACACCCTCTTCTGGCTTCTGTGAGCACTGTGTGCATGTGGTACACAGACATACATTCAGGCCAAACATTCATACACATAAAGAAAGAAAACTAAATAATCTGAAGAGTAACCTAGATATTCAATATCCACTCTATTATGTACCTTATTACCAGTGGTTATTTTAGCAGTAGATAAGTGGTATATTTCCAAGAATATTGATTTCAAAGGTACAATCATTAGTGAAAGAAAAAATGTGATTTACTTATTTTACCTTTCACTAATAGAAGTAAAAGGTAGTGAGACCTTTTACAAAAACATTTTTTAGTTGTCTGTTTATGGTTCTTTGTAATAGAAGGAAAGAAATACTGCACATGAACTATACTAACCTCATTTCCATTAACCATGAGGTGATGTATGGTGACCAGGGCTTTGAAGACCACCACCCAACTGCTGCTCCTAGCTTTGGCAGAAAGGACATTAGCCAGATGTTCAACACTCATATTTGTTTGGTTTATGTAATGTAGTAGACCTAAATCAGAGATGGTGAAAGCATTAAAATACAGATTGAGAAATAATTTTCGATTCACTTCATATCACTTTCTTTTTATTTTACTATTTGATGCACTGATATTCATTCTCTCTCTCTGTCTCTGTCTCTGTCTCTGTGTGTGTGTGTGTGTGTCTGTCTGTCTGTCTGACTGTCTCTATATCTATCTCTCATTTGGAGTGGGTTAATATATAGTTCCCTAGGATTCATTATCGGGCCTGCCCATAGTAATATATACACATAAATACGTGTATAATTTGTTAATGTCATTACAAGCAAAAATAGGAAATGAGACCCTTCTAAGAAACTAGAGTTTTTGGTGTTTTGTTTTGTTTTGTTTTGTTTTGTTTTGTTTTGTTTTGTTTTTGAGACAGTCTCATGTATATGACAGGCTAGTTTCAAATTCACTATATACCTAATAATGGTAATCCTGATCCTTCTGCTTCTACCTCCTGAGTTCTGGAATTACAACCTGTGCTTCACCATGCTCGATTAATGCCAGTATATGCTGGGGATGTGATGCTGAGAATCAAACCTGGGGTTTTATAACACTAGAAAAGGACTATACCAACTGAGATATATCCCCAGTCAGAAAATGACATTCTAATTCCATCATCTTATGTCACTAGTCTAAGTTATTTAAATACTTTTTAGTACTCTAGAATTTGGTATTAAAAAGGTCATTGGTGCTAGACCTTCTGGCACATGTCTGTGATCCTAATTCTAGAGAAGCCAAAGCAGGAGAATTGGAACAAGTTGGAGGATAGATGGGGCTACATACAAGATTCTGTCTCAAAATACCAAAACCCAAGCCTAAAACAAAACAGAAACAAACCCTCCAGTGGTTCTTCTCTGCTTAGTGGAAGGTATGGGCAGTGATCTGGAACTTTCCCTCGTGGGGTGTTGAGGAGCTGAGGAAAGAAGGGAAAGGGTCTCTGGTAGAGGTGGCATCTTCCTACTCACTAGCCAGATGTTTTGGCTCCGGTTCCATGGGGTCATTGGTGGTCGCCCCAAGGGCAGCCTTGGACACAGATGATCCCATGTTCTAGTTGGAGTCCCCGAAAGACTGTTACCACAAGGATGACAACAGAGGTGGCTGTGGTGTCTGTTCCCTCTTCTTCCCGACCAGCGGGGACCAGCACCCTGGGCAAAGGACCAGCAGCCCCGGCAGGTGATTGTTACTAGGTGACTGTTCCTTTGTGTCACATGACAGAGTTCCAGCATTATGAGGTAGGTTTTGAACTTGTAGAGCACCATATTTATACTTGTAAAGCACAGGGATTCTGGCAGAATGACAGGAAAGATGGCTACATGGTCTGAAAGGGTAGTATGGGGTGTTTGGGCTCTGAGGGCAGGCTCTGGACTGTAGCTAGCATCTCAACAGAAGTGGAGAGTTAACGACAAAGTAAGCAGACAGTTGCTAACAATTTTTCTTCTGTATGCTCAAATCTGAAGTTATTCCCATCCAGAATATGTTGCATACCTAATACACTCTCTTTTAAATTTTTCATTACTCTTCGTGTTGTGGTTATATTTTTCCATTAAACCTTTGAAGATATTCACAGTAATTATAATAATTGCTTTAAAATGTTTGTGGGGCTGGCGAGATAGCGAGTTGCTCTTCCAGAGGACCTGTGCTCAATTCCCAGCCATAGTGGCTCTCAACTGTAAAGTCCCAGGGGATCCATTATGAACTTTTGGCTTCATTGGGCACAACAGGTGAATGATACACAGACATACATTCAGGCAAACACACACATAAAATAAAAATAAATAAAATCTCAAAAAACTTAAATGTTCATTTGCTAATTCTATCATCTTTGATATTTTTGTATGTTTTGATTAATGTAATTTTTTCCTTGTGTACAATCACATTTTTCTGATTCTTCCTATACCTACTAGTTTTCATTTTGATAGCAAATAGTGCTAATTTTGCTTTCTAGAAGCAAAGTGTACTGTTTTGGACAGTTCATAGGTATAGAATCATAAAATATAGGTCCTTTGTGACTGGCATTTTCACTGAGAAAAATATATTTAAGGATCATTTATGTTGTAGCAAGTAGTACTTCATTTAAAATTTTTAATATTTAATAATTTTGATATTTAATTTAATATTCCATTCCTGCATAGATCATAAAATTTGTCTTTTATTCATCTACTAATAAGCATTTGGTCTGTTTTGCCTTTGAACTCTTGATTAATGTGCAAGTATTTGTTTGACTACTCACTTTCAGTCTTTTTATCTATTTTAGTTTATTTATATTTTGTGGTGCTGGGGATAGACAATTGTTCTACTGTTAAGCTACTCTACCCCCAAGACTATGAGTTGATTTTGTCTCTTTATTCACAAGTTATAAGATGCCTAAATATTATGGATTCATGGCCCCTGAGATATATAATTTTCATTTCCTTTTTTAATTTATTTTTTATTTTTATTTTTATTTTTTATTTTTTGGTTTTTGGAGACAGGGTTTCTCTGTGTAGCTTTGGAGCCTGTCCTGGAACTCACTCTGTGGACCAGGCTGGCCTCGAACTCGAGTTCCGCCTGCCTCTGCCTCCTGAGTGCTGAGATTAAATGCCTACGCCAATACTGCCTGGCTGTTTTTTTTTACTTTCTTGATAGTGATGATTAAAATAAGAATTTATTTGATAAAATCCAATTTATCCATTTTTCTTCGTTACTTGTGCTTTTAGTGCTGTATCTAAAAATTCTTTGCCTAATTCATTGTTATAAACATACATTTTTTAATACATCTTATTTTTGCAGGAGTTTTACAGTTTTAACACATATATGTAAGTCTACAATACATCTAAAATTTTACATTTATTTATTATGTACACAGACACACACATACATATCATGGTGCACTTGTGGAGCTCAAAAGATAACTTATAGGAGTCTTATATATGTCATATATATCTTAATATTCTACAGCCAAAGTGATGCCTAAGTATTTAATTTTTATTTTACCATAAATGGATGCAGTTTTATTTTCAGATTAATCGTTATCAGAATACAGACATATTGCTGATTTTCATGTATTAGTTTTGTATCCTGCTCTTTATTTTTTATTTTATGGTGTGTGTGTGTGTGTGTGTGTGTGTGTGTGTGTGTGTGTGTATGCAGGCACAAGAGTGCAGTAGTATCCATGTGGAGCTAAGAAGACAACTTATGGGAGCCAATTTTCTTTTTCTTGCATGTTTGTTCCTAGGCTTTAACTCGGGGCATCAGGCTTGGTTGGTGACAGGCACCTTTATTCATTGAACCATGCTTCTGGCTTGTGCAACTTTAAAGAGTTCATTTATTAGCTCTAATAGTTTGGTGTGTTAGAACACAGCTATAATTTCAGAACTCAAGAGGCAAAGGCAAGAGGATGATGAGTTTGAAGCCAACCTGGGCCACAAACTGAGTTATAGGCCAGCCTAGGCTATGTATCAAATAAATAATATATAAACAAAGAATATGGTTTTGCACCTTTTCCAATTTTGAGAAGTTTTTATTTCTCTTTCTTTTCCCCAATTTCCGTGGTTAGAATCTCCAATATAATGTTGGTAGAAGTGGCAGGAATAGACAGCTTTGTCTTGATACCGATTTTACTCGGAAAGCATTCAGCTTTTTTTTTTAACCACAGAGTATGTTGTTAGTTGTGGGTTATTCATATATAACCTTTGTCTATTTGAGGAAGTTCCTTCTCTTTCTAGTATGTCTAATGTTTTCTTTATAATAATGTGTTGTCTTTGGTTAAATGCACTTATATCGTGTGACATTTTTCCTGGAGAAATATGAGTAAATATCTACTCACTTCAGATAACAATAACTGAAAGGCAGATGCATCACCAAAAGCCCACCCCAGCATGGAAGGTGGCTCATGAAAGTTAGAAACCTAAAACTCACTGCACAACTTGAAGCCAGCTCAAAAGGTTGGAGAGGGTCTCTTTTAGGCACATCAATTTGTCTAAGAGTATTTCTGTATCTCTTGAATTAATCCTGATTTTGTTCTTTCTCTCCTCCTTGTCATTGTTGTCATCTTTCTTTTCTTGACAGTTTTACTCTGCAGCCCAGACTGGCCTGAAACTAGTGATAACCTTCCTGCTTTCAGCATCCTGAATACTGGGTTTGTAGACATGAGCAACCACACCTGGCTCTGCACGCGCGCGCACACACACACACACACACACACACACACACACTGAACTAGCTTCATATGCTTAGAAAAATTCCACTTTGATCATGTGGTATAATTATTTTTGTACTCTGTCAAGTTAGGTTTGCTAGTAGTTTGTTGAAAACTTTTGCATCTATCTTCATGAATAATATTGGCATTTGGCTTTGTTGTGATCTCCTTGGTTTTGGTGTCAGAGTAGTACTGATGAGTAGTTTTGAAGATTGTTTACATTCCTGGTTTGGAAGAGTTTGTGAAGGATTGGTATTAGTTCAAATATTTGGAAAATTTTATCAATTAAACTGTGTAGTCCTGGGCTTTCCATGGTGTGTGGGAAATTTTTCAGTTGCCAAATTGAACTGTTTACTTCTTGCAGATCTTATTTAGAATTTTCATTTCTTGTTGGGTAAGTTTCAGTGTTTTGTGTTTTTCTAAAGATTTATTTCATCTGTTATCTAATCTAGTAGAATACAGAAATTTATAGTTTGTTTTAATAATCCTTTTCATTTTTTGCAAGCTTGGCAGTTTACCATTTTATTCTCAATTTTAGGAATTTGAATCTCTTTTCTTAAATGGTCAGAATGACTTAAAGACTGTCAGTTTTGTGGGCGTTTTGAGGATGGACTTTAGTTGGTTTGGTTTTTTTATTGATTTTTCCTATTTTTCTATGTCATTTATTATTATCACTCTAACCCTTATTATAACCTTTCCTCTTCTCACACTGAGTTTAATTTTATCTTCATTTTCCAATTCCTTAAGATAGAAACTTAGATTATTGATTTCAAATCATGTCTCTTTTTTAATTATACTTTTAGAACTATAAAATTTCCCCTGAGACACCATTTATGCTGCATTTCATAATTATAGAATAGTGTGTGTTTATTTTAATTTATCTCAAAACATTTTGCTACTTTCCCTTTTCATTTTCCTTTGACCCAATAGGTATTTAAGAATGTTTATAATTTTCATAAATTTGTGAACTTCTAAATTTCCTTAATTATTTCTTTTTTAGTTGTAGTTAGAGAACACACATTTTATTATTTCAATTATTTAAATTGATTGAGGCTTGTCTTATGGTCTAACATATGATAGTGCTAACATAACCTGGGTAGTGCTCCATAACATTTGAGAAGAATGTGTATTTTGCTGTTGGATCATCTTACAAGTTGTCTGTTAGGTTAAATTATACCATTTCCTTACTGATCTTTTACCTGGTCATATGTACTATTGAAAGCAGAATTTTGAAGTTCAGAAGTAATTATTCTTTTAATTGTCTCCTTCTCCTTTGATTGAGTCAAGATTTTTTGCTTCATGGACTTTTGGCTGTTGTTAGGCATTTATATTGCTTACATCTTCCTGACAAACTAGCCATTTAACTTTATGCAATGCCTTCATTTTCTCTACTTTTAAGAATATGCATTGTGTATAACAGTTTGGCATTCCAACTCTCATGATTGCTGTTTGGATTATATTTTCCAGTCTTTTATTCAGACTATTTGAATATAAGTGTCTACCCAGGGAACAGCATAGAGTTGGATCATGTTTTTAAGCCATTTTTAACAATCTCTTCCTTTTGATTGGATTAATTTATTTCTATTTAATTCAGTCCCCAATAAGTTGGGATTTAGTTCCAATATTTTGGTCTGTTTTTTTTATATCTGTTGGTCTTTGTTCCTTCATTACTGCTTTCTTTTATGCTATATAGGTATTTTATTCTGTATCATTTTAACTCGCCTGTTTCTTGACTATACTTTCAAATAGTTCCTTTTTTCACTTGGGAACTATAATTAACAACTTAGAATAACTTATTTTTGTACATATGTGTGTAGTATGTATGTGGTATATGCACATGTGTGGATGGGTTTCACATGCCTGTGTGCCAGCAAAGGCCAGCAGATGATGTTAGGCGTCCTGCTCTATTACTCTCTGCCTTATTCTGTAGAGACAGGTTCTCTCTGAACCTGAAGCCAAGCTAGTGACCAATAAGCCCGAGTGATCCTCCAGGGTCTGCTTACTTCAGTACTGGGGTTACAGATTTGTGTAGGACCACTCTCAGCTTGGTATTGGAATCTGAACTTTATGATTGCACACTAAGTACTCTTTTTTTGTTGTTTTTGAGACAGGGTTGTAGATGAAAGTTTGTCTGGTCCCGGTCTCTGATCCGGCCCAGCTCCCACGGCGCTTAGACCCAAATAAACACACAGAGGCTTATATCATTTTTAAACTATGGCTCTGGCAGGCTTCTCACTAGCTAGCTCTTACATCTTAAATTAACCCATTTTATAAATCTATGTCGCCACGTGTTCCACGTGGCTTTACCTGTGCGCAGTTACATGTTGCTTTCTGGGCGGCAGAATGGCGTCTGCCCCAGCTCTGCTTTCTGCTGCTCTCCCCCTAGTTCGAATGTCCAGCCTAACCTTATTCTGCCTCACCATTGGCCAAACAGCTTTATTTATCAACCAATCAGAGCAACACATTTTTAGAAAGACATTCCCATCACAGGGTTTCTTTGTGTAGCCCTGGCTGTCCTGGAACTCGCTCTATTAGACCAGACTGGCCTCGAACTCACAGAGATCTGCCTGCCTGACTCCTAAGTGCTGAGATTAAAGGCGTGCACCATCTCCTCCCAGCCACTAAGTACTCTTAAATTCTGAATCATCTCTCTCAATCTCCTCCTTTAGTTTTGATTCAAATATCATTTCAATAGTATTAGAAAAACTTTGCTCAAATATATCTCTGTTCTATGCTTCACTTTTTTGCTGTTATTGTTATACATAAAAATTACATATTTTGTGTGTATGTATACATATACTATATGTCCATATGCAGCATTGTTCAGAGGTGGGATCATTGGAAGATGTTTGGATCATGATGGCAATTGTGCCACAAGTGTGATTAATCATGTATAGATTAATATGTTTATAGATGCATAACTTAATAGATATTGGCAGGTGGTGGCAAATTCAGAAGGTGGACTCTAGTTGGAGGAATTAGGTCATGGAATAGGGCTCTTGAAGGATATTTTTAGTCTCTGGAATTTTCCTCTCTTTCTTTTCTTCCTGGTCACCCTGAGGTGATGAGCTGTGTTCTACCATGAGTTTTTGCCTTACCATGGCTCTAAATGCAATGGATCCAAGCAACTCAAATTAGGAGCAAAAATAAACCTGTCCTCCATTAAAGTGATTTTATCAGTATTTTTGCCACAGAAATGTAAAGCTAACATAGTGACCCTTCAAGTTTAATTATTCTTCTGAATGTTTAAGTCCACTATTGAGTTTCTCAAATGTAATTTTCATTTCACTTATACTTTTCATCTCCAGTTGTCTATTTTTTTCCATTTAAAAATTTTGTCTTCAGTTTTTACCTTTTTTTTCAGTGTGTGATCAAATCCAGAGCTTTTCACATTAGGCAAGTGCTCTACCACTGAGCTACATCCCCAATTGTCTTAATTAAGAGTTTCTATTGCCGTGAAAAAACACCATGACTGTGGTAGTTTGAATGTAATTGCTCCCCATAAGCTCATAGGGAGTGGCACTAATGGGAGGTGTGGCTTTGTTGGAGGAAGTGTATCAGTGTGGAGGCAGGCTTTGAGGTCTCATATATGCTGAAGCCATGCCCAGTAGTTCAGTTTACTTCCTGTTGCCTGTGGATCAAGATGTATTAACTCTTAGCTCCTTCCCAGCACCATGTACCTGCTTGCATGACACCATGTCCCACCATGATGATAATGGATTAAACCTTTGAAACTGTAAGCCACCCACTTAAATGTTTTCCTTTATAAGCATTGCCCTGGTTATGGTGTCTCTTCACAGCAATAGAAACCCTAACTAAGGGATTGTAGTCGATCATAAAGGTCAGGGCAGGAACTGATGCAGACACCATGGAGGAATGCTGCTTACTGGCTTGCTCAGGCTGCTTTCTTATAGCACCCAGGACCACCAGCCAAAGGACAGCGCTATCCACAATGAACTGGATCCTCCACATCAATCACTAATTAAGAAAATGACTTACAGATTTGCCAATAGGCCAGTCTTATGGAGGCATTTTAGCAATTGAGAGAGAGAGTCTAGCTTATGTTAAGTTGACATAAAACTATCCAGCACGCTGACTGTTGTCTTCAGTTAGTTATCCATGGCTTCCTTTTGCTTTTTCAGTAGGTTTACAACTGTTGATTTGAATTATTTTTCTGGTAAATCCAAGGCTTGCTATTCAGGACAGTGTATAAGTTATTTTCCTCATTGCTTTGATAAAAATACCTGATGAAAGTGACTTAAAGAAGGAAGAGTTTATTAAAAGGAATACTGTCCAGCATGGCAAAGGACACCTGCTGCAAGAGTATAGTGTGCTTGGTTATATCGTACCAGCAGTTAGCAGAAAGAAGAGAGGAACTGAGACTGAGCTATAGAACCTCAAGCTTAATCCCTGACCCACTTCCTCCAGCAAGAGTATGCCTAAAGTTTCCACAATTTTCCCAAATAGCACCTCCATCTGGAGACTAAATATTTAAGCATTTGAGCCTATAAAGGATGTTTCACAAACCACAACATTTATTGTTTCTTCTATTCTCTGCCTCTTCCTTCTTCTTTTCTTTCAGTGAGATATACTTCCTAAGTTCCTTGTATGTCTCATAAGTTTGTTAAAAGTGGGAAATTTAGAGTGCAATAAAGTAGTAACTCTAAAAATCAGATGCCCTTCTTCCCAAGATTTGATTTTGTTTGTTATAATGAGTGATTGAGCAAATCATGATACTGCCACCAGATAAGATAGCAAGGTTATATTAAAACCATAATTATGAAAACAATACAGCATGTAAAATTTTTAGGATTACATTCAATAAAGGTCATATGGGGCTGGAGAGATTGCTCAACAGTCAAGAGTACATACTCTTTAAGATGACCTAATTTCAGTTCTCAGCATTCATATGGGTGTCTCACAACTGCCCATAACTGCTCCAGGGGATCCAATGTCTTCTTCTGGTCCCCAAAGGTATATATATACACACACAAAAATAATAATAATCTTGATATTGTGGCTCATGCTTTTAATCCCAGAACTTGGGAGGCAGAGACAGGCAAATCTCTGAGTTTCAGGCCAGCTTGATCTACATACACAGCAAGTTCCAAGACAGCCAGAACTACATAGTGAGATGCTATCTCAATAAATAAATAAGGAAAGTAATCTTTAAAAATGATGTTTTTAAAAAAAGAAACACACATACAAAACTATAAGATCCATTAATGCTAGTACTGAATAAAAACTAAAATAGAAAGCTAAAAACAGATTATGAAAAATGATAGCTATTATATGATGACATAGGGTTTTCCTTTAATATTCTCAAGTTTCCTTTAATATGATTTTTTTGTGCTTTTAAAATTGGACATTTTATTTTAATTTTGTATTTGGAAAATAATAGATGCTCACTTACAGATTCAAAACAGAGATTACAGAAGTCTAAAATAAGCTCACAAGACTTTTGCTATGACTTAAACTTTAGGCAACAGAGGAAGTAAGTTCTTATGGAATCTTGCAGACACTGTGAATATGCATAATATGTAAGTTCTACTTTTATTAATTGATCAATTTTTTGTTTTGAGACAGTCTCATATATCCTAGGCTGACTTCAAATTCACTAAGTAGTTGGGATTAAACTTGAACTTCTTATTCTCTTGCTTCCACTTCCCTGAGTTCTGGGATTACAGGTATTCTCTGTGGGATAATGGGAGAATGCTTCTCTCATTAGATGCATATTTTAAAAGGTAATTTGTCATAATCAAATTTTAAATATAATTAAATTGGAAAGCAGTACAAAACAGTACAAAGTCCTATATAACCTTCATTGAGACTATTCAATTATTATTTCACAAATGTGTGAAAGACTATTCAATTGTTAATTTCTTAGATTAGTGTGATATGACTGTCTGTGTATGTCCCACTATTATCATTTGGGATTTTTATGAACTAATTGAATGCAAGCTGTAAACATTATGTATTATTTCTAAATATTTAGGTGTGATAGTTTTAAAAACAAGAACAATCTTGAACCTACAACACTGTCAAGCAGGAGGCCAATTTTAAGAATGACTCAGTTTGTTATCAGCATATACAATAAGAGGAGGCAAGGATTTCAACTTCCTATATTCTTTTCTCAAACACCAGACAGGGAAATATTGAAATAAGAAAGCCTGAATGAATGCTGCACCAGTTTTGAGATACTTTCTTGTTGAAGAATCCCTTTAAGACTATAGCTAGCAGTGTTCTATTTTATCGTATGCTGAGTAGAGCCAAGCAGAAAGCCTCAAACCTCTTAAGAATCCAGAAAATGAGAAACTGTCTCATGGCAGCATCCCAGAGGAGATAAGGTTAGAGGAATGTGTCCTTGAAGCAATACTTCACAAACCTCACATTGTCTTGCTTTCCAGGAGTAGAAGACATTCTATCAAGACTAGCGTTACAACTAAGTTTATGTATGCATGGATACATGCTTGCAAGGTCACAGGGCAACCATAGCAAGTCCATTTTCTATGCCCTTTTCAAATATTGACCTATAAATTCTCAGGAATATAAGACACTCCATCAAATATAGTCTAGTAAATTCTACTTATAGGAATTCTACCAAATATATTGTTTTAGGCAACAGCACAAGAATGAAAGTCACTATGATTCTTTAAGTATTGTAATCACTTGGGCCAGGCTCCCCAACTGGAGCCAAACCAGTTCAATATTTCATTAATGCAGGCACAATAAGGAATATTGAAAGTTGCACATTTTATCTTGACAGAAAGTATTTTGTAGAATCATATTCACATATTAAACTGAATATCACATGTGTATGATATACTGGAATATGAGTCTTGGTTACCCAAGGGGAAAACTCACAAAAAGAGGGAGACTGATATGCTTAGTGCAGTGTCCTCCTATAATGTTTATCCCACAGAGAATGAAACTTGATAGTCATCCTGCTATCAAATGGCAGAATTCACTATGGGCTACTGTCCATGAGGCAGTGAAAATAAAATAAGGTGCATTTGATGGTGCTGGTGGGTGGGGTCATCTGAGGTAAGTACTGCAACAATCCCACCCAGCTAACAGAGTTACTTTTTGCATAGGCTGCACAACTGTAGCAGCCTAGTACTGAAAAAAGATTACTGGATTATGGACACTATATCCTAGTGTAACACTTACTTAAAGAAGACAATTTAGGTTTTAAATATGACCATTCTTTGAAAATGTACCTCTCATTTACATAAACTTTTTAATCATGTTGAGAGAGGATTACATACTCAGTGTTCTTTAAGTAAGCTAAGCCATCTTTAAACCAGGCCCAAGTATGTGTAGAAACATCACTGTAACAAAGTCCCCAGGAAAGAGGAGGGATAAAGATCATGGTACTAAAGTGCTGATAGAAACCGGAGTGCTTAAGTCTATGACTTCATGCTAACTAGTTTTCTTAAGCACTCCCGTTTTTATTAGCTTCATCAGCAGAGTGGGCCCTACTTTTCCAACACCTAAAACTACTTTCCAGACACGACATAGCTGGCCATGAAGATCTCCCACTGAGAATATAACATTCATTAAGTACATTTAGCATAAGCACAAGGGAATAAAGGATATTTCCCACATAAAAGTATACTGAAGATGAGTTTCAAGGACCTCAATTGTATGTAGAGTGAGCAAATGACACTGAAATAGCAATACTGTAGCATGAAAAAGTCTTAATCACAGTGAGGCACCACCAGTAGTTCAAGAACTCAAAAGCATGATAAAGCATCATTCTTCTAAAATAAATAACCCAATTTGGCAAAAGTTTTATCTTCTTTTTAAACCAGGTAAAGTTTTTTTTCCTCTTGTGGAAAAGAGTCACTTTTCTTTGACGCACAAAACATTTACCCTACTGTTTCAGGAAATGTTCCTAGGCAAGTAGCCACCCCAATTTTGTTGGGGCTTAGTCATTAGCTAGTGGCAACTATAATCATTAAGATTAAGACAACAGGCAAGACTTTGTCATTACAGTGAAAATATTAATATCAGAAGTAAACTCTAACACTGTATGAGTGTGAGTAACACTCGCAATGTTAATGTAATTTTAAAACAACTTTTACTGTAAGATTTTCCAAACTCTATAAGGACTTCTTTAAAA
>LZPO01027478.1:205506-225041 GCA_001675575.1 Neotoma lepida | reverse complement strand
TTTCAAAGATACAGTCATCTTCACAATATTTATGGTGAAAATCCATAAGCATGAGAAGTCTTTTCATCTTCTACTTTTGTCTTCAATTTCTTTCTTCAGTGACTAAGTTTTCATCATGTTTTACCTCCTTGTTTATATTTATATTTATTTATTCATTTTTTTGTATATTGAATGAGTTTTTTCCCAGATTGACTTCATTCTCAACAGGTTCATTATGGTATGAACAGCTACTGATTTTTGTGTATTCATTTTGTTAGGGTTTCCATTGCTGTGAAAAAAAAATTCCATGACCAAAAGTAGCTTGGGAAGTAAAGGATTTATTTCATCTACAAATCTCAGGTCACATTCCATCACTGGGGGATGTCAGGACAGGAACTCAAGGCAGGAACCTAGACTCAGGAACTGAGGCAGAAACCATGGCAGAACACTGCTTACTGTTTTGCTCCTCATGGTTTGCTCAGCCTGCTTTTGTGGTGATATTTTATTTGTGCTCTAACAAATAAAGCTTGCCTGGGGATCAGAGAACAAAGCCAGCCACTATATTAAACATAGAGGTCAGACAGTGGTAGCACATGCCTTTAATCCTAGCATTTGGGAGGCAGAGATTCATCCGGATCTCTGTGAATTCAAGGCCACACTGGGAACAGAGCCAGGTGTGGTGGCACATGCCTTTATTCCCAGCACTAGTTAACCATAGAGATCTGGAGGTCTATACAGACAGGAAGTAATAGAGCTGGGCGGAGAGAGGAAGTAAGATAGCAGGGCACAGAAAGGTATATAGGTGTGAGTATACAGGAATTAGCTCTCTCTTGGGCTGGGGATTTCCTAGCGGTAAGAATTTGTAGCTGGATTGTTCTATCACTCTGATCTCTTAGCTTTCACCCCAATATCTGGCTCTGGGCTTTTTTATTAATAAGATCGCTTAGCAATTCCTGTTACATGCTTTCTTATACTATCAAGGACTACCATCCAAGGGATGTCACTATCCCCTGTGGGATGAGCCCACCAACATCAATCATTAATTAAGAAAATGCCCCACAGCCTTACCCACAGGTCAGTCTGGTAAGGGCATTTTGTTGATTGAGGATCCTACTTCCTAAATGATTCTATCTCATGTCAAGCTGACATAAAACTATCCAGCATATTTTGTGCCCTACTACTTTGCAGAAAATATTTATTGGTTCTAAGAGTTTTGCAGTGATGTAGTTAGGGTTTTTGAAATATGGAATCATGTTATCTGCAAATAGGGATAATTTGATTTCTTTCCTATTTGTATTCGTTTATTTTATTCTCTTACCTTACAGCTTCAGCTAAGACTTTAACTGTTATATTGAACAAGAATAAAGAGAGTGAGCACCCTTGTTTTATTCCTGACTTTAGCAGAAATGCTTTCAGTTTTCAACATTTAGTATCATGTTGGCTATAGCCTTATTGTATAAAGCCTTTACCATGTCAAATTATGTTCATTCTATTCCCAGTTCCTTCAGGGATTTTTATCATGAGTGGATATTGAAGAGTTTTTTGGATATTGAACTTTTTAAAAAGCGTTTTATGCATCTATTGAAATGATCAGGTGATCCTTAAGTAAACAAGCAAACCCCAAATATTAATAGGGGAGAAAGAAAACAACAAACAATGCAATCAACCAGAAATCAATGAACAAAATGTAAAAATGAGTCATCATCTTCCAAGAATAATCTTAAATGCAAATAGCCTTGACTCACCAATAAAGCAATGCAAACTGGCTGACTGGATTAAAAAGCAAGATCCAACTATGTGTTGGATATGTTTCCAAGAAACTACTTGTCACTGGCAAAAACACCTACAATCTGAAAGGCAAAGGATGAAAATCAACCTGCTAAGCACATGAAAACTGAAAACAAGTTAGCATACCTATTCTCACATCTGATAAAGCAGACTTCAAACAAAAATTAGTCAGAAGACATAAGGCCAATAAAGTGGTAAGGGTGAAAAATCATTTTGGAATGTCCTTATTTCTCCATCAATTTTAAAAGATAGTTTTGCTGGGTATAGCAATCTTAGATGACAATTATTTACTTTCTGTGCTTTAAATATATCATTCAATGCTTCTGGATTTTAGGGTTGCTGATGAGAAATCTGATGTCATTATGATGTGTTGAATTGGTTTTTGTTTTAGTTACTTTTTTCATTTCTGTGACAAAATATCTGACAAAAGTAACTTAAGGAATTAAGGGTTTATCTTGGATCACAATTTGAGGGCATACATTTCATCATGTTGGGGAAGGCATGGTGGCAGGAGCAAGAGGTAGCTATTTACATTAAGCAGCTAGTCACTTTACACCCACAGTCAAGAAGCAGAAAAAGACAAATGCTGACGATCTGTTCACTTCTTGTTTTTATTCAGTCTGGGGCCCTAATCCATGGAATGGTGCCGCCTACATTTAGGGTCAGTCTTCTCTCTCCAGTTAAACTTTTCTGGAAATACCTTCATACACGTGTGTGTATATGATGATTCCAAATCCAGTTAAGTTAGGCCAAGGTGTAGCTGAGTGACAAAAGCACTCCCCTAGTGTGTGTGAGGTTCTGGGTTCAATCTTCAGTGTTGCAAAAAATAATAATAACCTCTGAAACAAATCCTTTATCCAAACCCAGTCAACAATGAAGATTTAACCATCACAGTGATTTTCCCTTATATCTTTTAATATATCTTTGTTTGTTATGTTTAAAAATTAACTTTGGTATTTGGTATGGCTTATTTGCCTATACACATGTATGGTCACTACTTACATGTCTAGTGCCTGAGGCCAGAGGAAGGCATTAGATCCCCTGGAACTGAAGTTACAAAAGCTTGTGAATATCTATGCAGGTGCTGGGAATTGAACCAAGGTCCTCTGGAACAACAGCCAGTGCTATTAACTGCTGAGCTCACCAGCCTCTTTACTTTATATTTTTGACATCTTGATGATGATATGTCATGGAGACATTCTTTTCTCCTTATATCTGTTTAGGGTAAAATGCCTCTTGTGTTTGGATATCCGTATCTCTAGCTTTGGGGAACTTTCTTTTATAATTTTATTACATAGCTTCTTTATGTTTTTAGTTTTTATTTCAGATAATTCTATTCTGCAGATTCTTAGATTTGGTCTCTTCATTATATCCTAGACTTTGTGATGCATTTTTTTTCCTTATTGATTGTTTCATTTCTTCAACCCTGTCCTCCATCTCCAATATTCTTTCTTCTAATGGGTCAAAGTCTATTAGTGATGATTTCCAGTTTGTTTTATATTTGGTTCATTGAAATTTTTATTTGCAACATTTTTTAGTTTTTTCCAGAATTTCAATTTTCTTGGTGATTTATCACATTGTTGGCTGTTTCATCTATATTGCTTACTGTCTAATTTTCCCCACCTTTTTTTCTTTATGCTGCTGACTTTTCTCTCCATGTATTAGATGGAATTCATCTCCTTGTATGTACCATCATTGAAGACACTGATAATTTTTACTACTAAACTTTGAAATCATGTTGCCTTAGTTTTTCATGCTACTTGTGTTTCTGTGTTGTGATTTATGCATTTGTTGACTTAGATATTCCTTTTGGTCTATTTTGGGATCTTCTTATTGAGCAGCCTACTCTTGAGGGTTCATTATTTAAGTACAGCTAAGGGAGTTAAAATGAACTAATGTAATAGAAACATCAACAAACTGTATACAATATAGAAATACATTTAAGTTGATTGTAACTTATTAATTCATTACCAATGACCATAAAATAGCCAATTGCCAAATTATGTGTATTAGTCAAGGTTCTCTAGAGTAACAGAACTTATTTATTAGAATGATTTACAGGTTGCAGTCCAGCTAATCCATCAATGGCTGGCTGTAAATGGAAAGTCCAAGAATCCAGCAGTTGCTCAGTCCACAAGGCTGGATGTCTTAGTTGGTCTTCCGTATATGCTGGAATCCTAAAGAAGTAGGCTCTAATGCCAGTGAAGGAATGGACTTGTTAGAAAGTGAGAACAAGCAGGCAAACAGGAAAAGCTTCCTTCTTCTGTATCTTGTGAGTATTTTCCCACCTCAAGATCAGGATTAAAGGCTTATCTTTTCCCAGCTCAAAAGATCTAGATTAAAGGCATATCTTCTTACCTCAAGGATCTGGATTAGAAGTGGATCTTTCTGCTTCAAATTAAGCAAAAATCCCTCACAGGTGTGCCCTCCATTTTTGGGTTTTAGATAAATCCAGAAGTAGTCAAGTTGACAAGCAAGAATAGCCATCATACTGTTTTCTATGAAGTTAAAAATTATTTAGTATATATATATATATAGAAATTGTAAATGAATGAAATGAAGAAGATAGAGAAAGAGGGAAAATGGGGAAGTTAGGTTAAAGAAAACAAAGGAAGAGAAATAGAGATTGTTATGGAGGGAAGGAGAAAAGAGCAATAGGTTAAAAATAGATAAAATAAAAATAACAAAAAGCACAAAGATTTCCCAATATGAGAAAGCTGGAATACAAAACTAGACAAATGAAAGAAGAGGACTGAAAAATAAAAACTTGAGAGTTGGGCTGATGAGATGGCTCAGCAGGTAAATGTGCTTGCTATGCAAGCCTGGAATGTAAAGGTAAAAGGAGACAGCTAGTTTTACAAAGTTGTCCTCTGACCTCCACACATGCACTGTGTACCCACAGTCATCATGCACACTCATACATACACAGTAAATAAAGTTGTTTGAAAAATAAACCAGTAAGCAAAGTCATAATACTACAAAAGAGTATAGTAGAACGAAAAAAGGTGTGAAAGCACAGGGGTCAGAAAGAAAAAAGGAAAAGGAAAACAGATTGTTCAATAATGAAAAATATGTGCAAACAAAATTTGAATGTGAAAGGGTACAATTTGGGGAATATTAGGTGGGTGATATCAGTTGAACATGTGAACTTGTATCATTCCTGTGTTTTTTGCTCCTGTTAAATCTATATTGGACCTTCTTAATAATATTTGAAAACTGTTTTTTTTTTTCACTTTAGTAGCTTTTCTTTTTTACATAATAGGGTTCTTGGCTGGCTACCCTTAACTTTACAATTTGTGGGCTGGACAAGTTCTCCCACCTGCCCAATACTCCTCAGATTGTAATTTCTGGGATGACTAATTTTCTACCTAGAGAATGTCTCTCAAGTTTGTTGGAAGTATGGAAAACAGTCATAGTACTAAGATCTGTTAAAGGGAGAAAGATATTTCTTTGTGCTTTCAAGACTCCCTATGTCTACCCTGATGAAGGGATGTAGCCATGGATTTCATGTAAGATCTCTGGAACTTCTGAATTCTCAGATTCTACAGCAGTGAATGGCAGTATGTGGTCCCAGAAGTTGTTTTATCCACTGACCTGCAGCTCAGCACTATCATACTCCAGGGTTATTCACAGGTGAGGTCTGTTCCTGGCCACCCAGGGAGAAGATACATTTCCCTATTAAACATACTGTGGTGAGCTTCTTGTCCTTTTTGACTTGTTAGTATCCAGACATTCCACTCCTTGCAAGTGCCTCCAAAGCTCTCTCATCTTACTCTTGAGCTGAGGCATGTTAAATTTAGGATCCCTGGTTTGTGGTTGTTTCCTGTTCTCTTGCCCACAGGGTAGCTCAGTTTTTAAGTTTTCTTAGGATGGCACTAGGCCACTGTTCTGAAGTCTTACCAAGTGGCAAAATGGTTTTCCTCTCTCCTGCTGACCCATCCAAAAGAGGAATCACCGTCTCACCAAACCTACATCAGGATTTGAGGTTTGTGAGGGCTATGGGAGTGCTCTGAAGAGAGAACTACCCATCTATTCTCCTCAATGTGGCCTAGATTACCTCTTGAAGGAGGCTTCTGCTTCTCTTCCCCCTACTACAGAGTAATGAGGGTGGAATTGCGTTCAGCTTGGCCTCTTTCCAGTGCAACACCCATCTATTTTCCAATTTTTAAGATGTTCTATTGCTAACTTTGTGAATTTCTAAAGCTCTTCCTCTCATTGGTATAGTTATTTTATTCTCACTCTTCTTCATTAGATCACACAGCTGCTAGTCTATCATTTTTCCAGAAGACTGGTTATACATTTTTATTCTATGTAGGTATCAAGTGGTATGATTTGTCCACTTTTGAATTGAGTTGCTTTTTTGCTGTTGTTGTCTGAGCTCTTTATATATTCTGGATACTAGATTCTTACATATGTTATTTGTAAATGTTTTGGCCCATTTTCTGAGTTTTCATTTTTTTAAGTTTTTGATGTACAACATTTCTAAATTTTCATCAGGTCTAACAACTATCTTTTTGTGGTTTTTCTAAAAATGCCATTGCTAAAACCAAAGTAATAAAAATTTACCGATGTTTTAATATTTTAATAGTTACAAGTTTTTACATTTAAATCTTTAATACATTTTAATTAACACTCATACATGATATGGGGTGGGAGTTCACCTTCATTATTCTGTGCAGATATTTAGTTGTCAAATCACCAGCTGTTGAAAGGACTAATGTTTCCCCCACTCAATTGTCTTGGTATTTTTGTTAAAAATCAGTTCACCATATACATACGCATTCATTTCTGGAGTCAATTCTATTCACTGTTAGTGAAGAACAGTATTTGAAGTCTAGCATCTTGGTGGCAGATGTGCTCATTAGCTACTGAAGTGCTATTTCTATTCCTTAATGGGCAGAGGTAAGAACTGGAGGTACACAGATACACCGATCATTCAATCAATACACATCATTCCCTTTTAAAAAATCATATCTTTTTTTAAAAAAAGAATAAAATAAAATAAAACAATCATATAAATTTCTATTTCCATTTAACATCATGGGTGGTAATTTTATTCTTCCTTTTTACATATCTGTAAAAAAAGTCTCAAGCATGAAAAAACTAGCTCCAATTTTCCTCAACACATTTACTTATTTGCTCAATCATTTTATTTAATATAAGAGATCATTGTCTCCTCTTCACTGTGAAGGTATTGACATAGGACAACTTTCACTAAATCTTGTTCCTGCCCTGCTGCTACAAGGCTAAGAACTCTTATGCCCTCATGAAGTAACTCCAGACACTAAGCACCATGACACCCCATCTGCCCTTTCCTCCTCACACATACCTATACTACACATTCCAACTCTAATTAATTACAAAAAATATCCAAATTGCTGTAACTCTGTCCCACTGCAAACAATTTAAAAGGTGACAGAGATGTTGAGGTTGCCTGTTTGGATTCCAGTTTGTGCATATGGATGCTTCCCTTCATTGAGGTAAGAAATATAAAAGAATATAGGTTAGGCCAGAAACATGTTAAAATTTAGATTTATCAAATTCAATGTGGTAATAATACAGCCTAATAGAAATATATAATGGGTAGCTAGAAATCTAAGTCTGGAGTTCAGATAGAGGTGTAGAGAAAGAAATGGATTTGTTTGTAACTGCCTGGAGAAGCTAATGAATTAATTTTAGTAGGGATAGATAGGAAATAATAAAATACATGATAACAAAGTAGTAGATTTGGAAAATGACCAACTGTGTCAAACCAGAAGTTTATTAATGGCAGTTTTCCAAAAAGAATATGAGTTTGACTATGTGGAGTCAAAGGAGGAATGGTTTGTCCTAGTTGTAAGATCTTCTACAACTGTAGAACTTCAAAACCAATATGGTAATGGTATAATACTGTTAAGTAGGCTACAGACTTTATTCACTTCTACTAGATTTTACATGCATTGATTTTTATGTATATAAATCCATAAAATGCTAGCACAGGAATAGATTTATGTACTAAACACTAAATTAAAGATATGAAACTGTTTCATCAGCCTAAATGAACTCTTATGTCATACTGCAATAACAATACATATGCTATACAATGTCCAGTCCCTGACTCTGGAAATCATTAATCTGTTCTTCCTTTTCATTAATTCTGACATTTCAACAATGCTCTAGAAATGCAAACATACAGTAAGGGACCTTTTAAGACTTGCTTTTCTTTCATCTACTATATGCCCCAAGGCTCATCTATATTATATAGATATTAGCAATGTGTTCCTTTCCATTACAGAGTAGTATTCCCTGGTAGGAATGGTTTCTTTAGCAATTTACCCATTACAGAACATTTGGGTTGTTTCTAATTTGCAGCTATCACAGATAAAGCTGCCAAGAAAAATTTTGTAAAAGTTTTTGTGCAAAGACAGTATGACTGCTGGGTCATGTTAAGCATATGTTTAACTTTATAAAAATTTCTAAACTCTTCTACCTAGTAGCTGTATTTTACATTCCTGTCATTGTAAGAGAAATCTAGTTTACATCCTCAACAGTATTTGGCATTTTTACTATTTTCTCTTTAGCAATTCTGATAAGTATATACCATACCACACTGTAGTTTTAATTTGCATTTCCCAATGACTTATGAGGGTCAATATATTTTCATATAATTACTTCTATTTACCCTCTTTAATGACAATGTTTATATCTTTTTTCATTTTCTAGTGGGATTGTTTATTTCTGAGTTTCGAGCATAATATCTTTTCCATTGATCAGATATTACATGGTTTGGAAGTAATTTCTTTCCTCTTCTTAATACTTTGCAGAATAAAAAGTTTTAATTTTGATAAAGTCTAAATATCTACCTTTTTCTTGTATGTTGTGCTTTTGAGTTGAAGATTAAGTACCTGACTCCTGAAAATTTTTCTTGAATGAAACTTTTTTTAAGTTTCCACCTTACATTTAAATACATGATACATTTTGAGGTACTTTTAGAGTATATTTTGTTGGCTTGTGAAAATTCAATTTGTTGAAAGGACTGTCCTTTCTTCTTGATCACTTTGTACTTTTTCAAAATTAGTTAAGCATATTATTGTGTGTTTATTTCTGAATTTTCTTTCCTGTTCCATTGATTTCTACATCTGTTCTTCTGTGAATATCATAGTATCTTGATATTAGTTAAGCATATTATTGTGTTTATTTCTGAATTTTCTTTCCTGTTCCATTGATTTCTACATCTGTTCTTCTGCAAATATTATAGTATCTTCATTACTGTAGCTTTACAGTAAATCTTGAAATTATATAATGATCCTCCAACTTTATATTTTTCAAAATTGATTTATTTTAATAAATTGTATACCTGGTATTTTCATCTGCCCTATAAAAAAGAAAATGAATAAAAACAATTGTGGTGGAAGGAAATTAGAGAAAATACAGCATTTACATTCCATATGCCCTAAGAATATTTATTTTCAAATATAAGTATGCCTCGGAATCATCTAAGTAGGTCATGTAGATTTCTGGGTTCTAGCCTCAAAGATTGAATTTGAACTTTGAACTTCAAGTGACTCTGATGCAAGTGGTTCTTGGATTTTGAAAAACAGCAATCTAGGTGAAAATAAGGAGATAAACCAAAACCCCCAATTATTACTGTGGTTGGGACTGATATTGTTTTCTTTCTTTTTACTTTTTTTCCAATTCCCACTTCAGTTTCCAGTATGCAACAGGCTCAACTTTTTTCTGAAGACATATATACAATTAGTGGCTACATATGAATGAATAATAAAATACAATCATTACATTTTTTGAAGTATGATTTCTATTATAACCTAATATTATAACCTAAATCATATTATAATTGAATTCTTAGACAAGATCAGTAAGAATTTGCTTTAGACTCAAACAAGCTAGAACTCAATTGTTTGCTTAAAAAAGCATCCACACAGATCCAAATTTAGATAATCTTATAATATGTATTTAGAGATCAAGAAGGAAATCCTGATAAAGGATTCTAAGTGAGAATAATCAACAGAGGTGGGTGCCAATGAGCTACCTGCACATCTTTCCATTAACCGTACAGTACTTATGATTCACTTGCCTGCAAAAACATCAAACTATAAAATAGAAATACCAAGTGTTCTTCCTTTATCTTATTATATAGGATGGATATATCTGAAAATAAAAATAAAGACTTCAAATTCTAAAAAGTTTATGTTGCTGGTGTACATCTTTAATCCCACCAGTTAGGAAGCAGAGGCCAGTGGATTTCTGTGAGTTCCAGACCAGCCACAGCTACCTAATGAGACACTGTCTCAAAAAAAAGTTTATGCCAGGTATTTTCATTGAGAATAAACAGTTAATGCCAAGCATGGTAGGTAGTGCATGCCTTTAATCCCAGCACTACAGAGGCAAAGGCAGGTGGCTCTCTGAGTTTGAGGGCAGCTTAATGAGGCATGCACAGTGAGTTCCAAGGCAGCTAGGGATACACATTGATACTTTGCCTCAAAAAAGGAGAATAAATACTTTTAAAATTTAAAATAAACTTATCAGACATTTTATTCTCAGATACTCCTTGCTAATCTACTTCCTATACCCCTTACAAAATAACTATCATATTCTGCCTCAATAATCCTGCATGTTTTCTTCTACAGGTAAGAGGATTCTATAAGCTCTGGAGAAATTTTAGGAGGACATCTTGTGTTTTTATATACATAGAACTATTTATTGGGATATAAAAAGTGCTCCTGAATTATCTGTCTAATAGGAGTTGCATATAATTTTGGACCATATTCAGCACACAAACTGAAATATTACCACACTTTTGTCCTCTTGCTTTATTCTAGGGAAGACAGCTCCTCCATAAGCTCTTCCTTTTCTTGTTGCAACGCCTGCAAATGCTGCTGGTTTTGCTCCAATCTGTCCTCCAACCACTGTAGTAGAGGCCCACTGACTGCTGACATCTGACTGCACAAATTCTTGGTAAACACTTCAATAAGAAAAGAAAAAAAACAGATAACTATGAGATAACTATAAAAAGTATTATTCACTGGCATGTTCCTACTATACTACCAACAATACCTTAGTTTTGGACACAGGAAAAAGGGCTTGGAGGAACAAGTTTCTAAAGTATAATAAGTAGGACTGGTAAATGATGTACAGTAGTCAACTAGGGGGAAAAGAGCTGAGCAAAGCAGATACATATTCTGAAGCCCTAGATCCATAAGCCAAATAGAAATCTAACTATGTAAAAAAATAAAATTAAATTTAAAAAAAGGAGAAAAATGGACAGCTCTTCATTTCTTCAAGTGAAAGCACTAAGAAAGCACAGAAGGGTTCCCTTCTCCAGTAGGACTCTACTGTCTCCTCAAATGGAAATAGAATTAAGTCTGCGAAAGTTAAGCTTGTCTCTTTTGATCATCACTAGAGTCTTGTGCCTAGAAAGCTATCTAGTAGAGAAAAGGTACTTAAATGTTTTTTTTGGATGAATAAACAAATGAATGAATGGTATTTAGTGACTAACTTGTCCATCACTAATGTAAAATTTTCTATTAAATATGAATTCTTTCATATATAAGCACCTGTCTCTAGGCACTGTCCAGATACATTGATCAGTTTGTCTACTTTTGAGTTGTTATTACATTTTTAAAATCATTGTGATTTTAAAGTATGGTTATATGCCATGCATTACCAATCTTAATTCTGTCATGTTATATTGAGATAAAAATGATGGGATATACCAAGCCATGCTTCCATTCTTGTCTTCACTAAGAAGTTTCCTACCAATCAGAAATCTTTCCACTGGTTATTGTGGTGAATGCCTTTAAGCCCAGCATTTGAGAATAGGGTGGTCTACATAGTGAGTTCCGGGACAGCCAAGGCTACATAGAAAGACCCCGCCTCAAAATAAATAACAAACAAATAAAATAGAAAAGAAAGCTTTGCACTGTTCTACACCAGTGACTTAGTTTATAAATGTTTTATTGTTGTTGTTGCTTGTTTTACTGTTGTTTTAGTTTTACTGTTTTTAAAGTCAGGGTCTCACTCAGTAGCCAGTTTTTATTCTGGAACTCTCTGTGAAGACTAGGGTGGCCTCAAACTTATGGCAGTCTTTTGCCTCTGCCTCCCAAGAGCTGGTACTACAGACATACAACACCACACCCTGATTAGTCATTAAATTGGGAAATCCGGGTTAGCTGAATAGTAGATGTAGCTAGGGATGTGTGTATGTTGAAGAAAGTAAATTGGTACGTATACTATACTGAGTTTTTTGCTCCTTAGACTTACCCAGGAATTCCTCCTTTATTTATTCACATGGAAAACTTCCTGCCTGATGTATTCCCTTTCCTCTACCTGCCTATCTCTTCCAACTCTTACTACAATAGGTTGGTAGTAATGTGATAAAACCAGTTCATAATGGCATACTGCTAAAATTTCTGTAAGTTATTGAGCATCCATGCTATGGAAAACTATAGGAACTGGGGTTCCCTAAGAGGTAGTGTTTAAACATATACCAGCACACCACTAAGCTAGTCTATAAAAAAGCTTTTCTGGTTTTCCTTCTGTCTTATAAGGCCACATTTATAGTATTTAAGGGTCTGTAGAGTTCCAAGGAAATGTAAGGAGCAAAATTAGTGTTAAATTTCTTGAGAAGGAAACTCCAAGATAAACTAAAATTGCTTCTATAAAATGAGTATATCAGAGATAATTTCCTATACGCCAGAAAAAAAAATCTTACCCGAGCCATTATGGATCTTGGTTACTGAGTCCAGATGTGTAAGGCTAAAGGGAAAGGTACTTGAGGTTAGCAATGAAGCAGAATCAAAATGGTCAGGTGTTTAATAAAATCATAACCTGCATCAGACCTTTGCCAATTGGATTAGATGAACACAATTGATTTGAGTTCCCACCATTGTTTATTTTAAATTTATTTTGGGGATATATATGGTTTTATTTAAAAATTCAGAAGATAATTCAGAGACATAATTATGAAATTACTATCTCTCATTGAAGCTCTATGATACACTACGTATTTAGTAGACAAGGCCAGTACTACACAATGGAACCACTAGGATGTTGTGGTTTATTTTCACAACCATAAAAGGAAATGTGTCTTGTCTTAAAGGATCCAAAGTATATGAGGCAAGATAGTAATGTCAAAGAGATCATTATAATATGGTGTGAGAAACATGATTTGAAGCTGCTGTGAAGCTCTCTCCAAGACAGGTAGAAGGAAAGGGGACTCAAGAGCTGAGCTGTTAGATAAAGGGTCTTCACTGAAGTTAACAAGAGAAACACTAAGAGTTGCTACCTGTGGATCCTTCTATATGCATCCTGTTCTTCCTGACACAGGATCTTTGGCAGCTCTACTGCTGATTCAAGGCATACTTTCCCAATAGTGATATGAGGTACAATATGGATTGGGATTTCAATTCTTTCATACCTGCAAGAAACCAATTTAGGTCACATTTTATCCCTTAATTAAAATAAGTTCTTTACAGTTTAACGACTTTGGAATATAGAGTACTTCAAAGATTACATATTACTATAATCCATCAAGTTACTCAATTTGAAAGTGGACAGAGTTCAAACTGGACTTTTCTGGAGAGCAAATAAGAAGTCTATTTGTACACTCCTTATTCTCTAGTGCCATAGAGAATTTCTGCAAATTTAACAGAAACCTTTAGGAATTTAAAATCAATATGGCCAGCTGTCCAAATAAAAGAAACAACTAATAATGATTTTAGTCAAGAAGTTGCCATGAAGCTGAATAAACTGACTCTAATGCAGTGACTCTATCAGATGCATTTTATGGATGGAATTATTCACATAAATAACTAGTATCCCTCAATTTTTATTCTCTTCTATGGATAAAACTAGGTAAGATATTTATACATACTCCCATTCCATGATAGAATGGAAGATACAGACAGGCTTGTTCTAAGTCCAGTCAAGCTACCTGTATATATTTCTCACTCCCAATATGCCTAAACTCCACATTAACAGTGGGGTCAGTGGATGATCCAGTCTGGGGGCCCTCTACATTATGAAATCTATGGGTACATGGTAGTAAAGTAGAATAAGATCTAGTTCTCTGCTGCTTTCTCTTCCTACCCACCAAAGTGTCTTTGGGTCCCATATCATGACTTAGATGAAACATACATGACAGGATATTACAAGTATCCTTCACTTATCCATATTCACATAATCAGGAGACAGTTAATGAAACAATATACAATAGTGGCCTTTGAAGAAGGCCACTTTGGGGGTAAAACAGTGATTATTATTAATGATGAGTCCAGAAACACTAAAGAAGTCAGTCTGCTACTCTTAATTCTCTTAACAAGGTTTCCAACTAAATTTGCTGGTTGCAGAATCATAAATGATCCCAACTGTATACCATATTTGAACATACATTTCCATAAATTCATAGAAGAAACTGCGGAGTTTCTGTTAGGTTGACCAAAACTCAAATCCTAGAACCAAGGTAAATCATAGATATCTAAAGCTTATGACAGAGATTCTGCCTCTGATAATGAACTAGTTGTTATAACTAGTCTTCCTACTAAAAACAATTAAAAAAACAACTTTCTAACAGAAGTCACTGGAGAGCTACCAAAACAATAAGTAATGGCAGGGCTAACAACTAAAGAGGGAGAAAATTTCAGAGACAAACCCCACAGTTAGATCCAGTTTTCCCAGAAAAGTATGATTTTAAATCATACTTTAGATAAGTACAATAAGAAGTTGCAAAGAGTTTTCAAAAGTACTGATGAGTTCAGGATGACAAAATTATAGCTGAGCATGTGCAAGGGTAGAGAAGCTCTGTAAACTGTTCTCAGGCACATGATGGTAAACATACTAGGAACAAAATTAGAACTATATTATTGTACTGGCTGGTTTTGTGTGTCAACTTAACACAAGCTAAAATCATCAGAGGAAGGAGCTCCAGTTATGGAAATGCCTCCATGAGATCCAGCTGTAAGTCATTTTCTCAATTAGTGATCAATAGGGGAGGGGCCAGTCCATGGTGGGTGGTGCTATTCCTGGGGTGGAGGTCCTGGGTTACATAAGAAAGCAAGCTGAGCAAGCCAGGAGGAGAAAGCCAGCCTCCATGGCCTCTTCATCAGCTCCTGCCTCCAGGATCCTACCCTGTTTGAGTTCCTGTCCTGACTTCTTCCAGTGATGGGCTATGATCTGGAAGTGTAAGCCAAATAAACCTTTCCTCCCCAACTTGCTTTTTGGTCATGGTATTTGGTCATTTTGTCACAGCAATAGAAACCCTAACTAAGACAAACTATATAGGGACTAGAAGCCTAAACTTGAATTATCCAAATTCCTAAATATAAAGTGATCTGGTAGTTCTGCTAGCTAGAATATAGAAAGCCACAAAAACCTTTTCTTTCACTATAATAAGAAAATATCAGATAATAAAATATAAAAGAAAAATATCTATTAAGTGTGACTACAAAAGTAATTCCAAATAAATTATGTTCTAGAAAGAAACAATGAAGAGATTATGAGTAGACATCAGTGACCACTCTTCTCATTTGAGACAGAGAGAGGTACATGATAGGACGTTACCTAAAGCTTAACTTTGCTAGTAGTAAGGAGAAATGAACAGGGCTTGTAATATACAGGTGTATGTGATAGACTGAAACATGTAGAAGCCTTAAACATAGAATTGCTTCAACTCCACTATCAAATTTAAGCCACAAGCTTTACTAAGAACATGAAAAATGAGATTTGAGCTGAAGAGCAGAGAGATCTTCAGTATTTCATATTTGTTAAATCTAAAATTGATGCTATACATGGGAAATGTGATGATGCAGATGTCACCCTATGCTCATATCACAGCAATAAAGATAGTTGGTAGGTAAGTAGGTAGGTGGATAGATAGATAGATAGATAGATAGATAGATAGATAGATAGATAGATAAATAGATAGATAGAAAATGAAAAGAAAAAAAGGAAAAAAATAAGGAATTAAAAAAATAAAGTAGGAATATAGTTCTGACCCAAGTAACTTCTAGATGGATGGAAATGATAAGCCTTAAAATTTATAAAAATATGAACTACTTCTCTTTTTAAAATTTTAGACAGGGTCTCTCAGTATAGCTCAAGCAGACATGCAACTCACTCAGTATCTCAGGCTGGTCTCAAACTTGTGATCTTTCTGTTTTAGCCTTCCTAGTGCTGGGATTACAGGCCTGCATTATAATATCTGTCTCATGTCTATTCTCAAATGCATATAGAACTCTCTCTCCAGAATATACCACATGTTAGGCCATAAGTATCTTAGCAAAATTTAAAAGTATTTTTTCTGATTACAGCATAAGGAAACTACAAATGAATGGCATGAGGAAAAGTAGAAAATCCACAGAAGAATAAATTAAACAAGATACTCTTAAACAACAAATGGGTTAAAGAACTCATAAGAGAAATTAGAAGAAACCCTAAGACAAATGAAAATGAAAACATAGTTAATCTATTATGAGATGAAGCAAAAATAATGATAAAGAAAGTTAACATAAATTATTTATAGCCATGAACATGTACGTTGAAAAAGAATAAGAAAAGCAAGATGGCTCAGTGGGTAAAGGTATTTGTTGCACAAGCATAATGACCTGAATCAGATTTCCAGGACCCAAACAGTAGAAGAACTCCAGAAAGTTACCTTGACATGTATACCATGTCATAGCATACCTCTACACATCATACACATGTGCATGCAAAAGCACACACACGCACACACATGTAATAAATATTTTTTAAAGTTGGGCGTGGTGATGCATGCCTTTAATCCCAGCACTCAGGAAGCAGAGGCAGGTTGAACTTTGAGTTCAAGGCCAGCCTGATCTACAAAGCAAGTTCCAGAACAGTCAGGGCTACACAGAGAAACCCCGTACCCCAAAACCTAAATAAATAAATAAAAATTTTAAAGAAATTTACTTCGCTACAGATGCAGATAAAGAGTTCTAGAAATTTATCTATTTAAGACCCTGTGTAAAAACAAAACAAAAATCTAAGCACATTAAAATAGAGATTAGGGCTGATGAGATTAAAATGGTTCAGAGTGTAAAAGCACTTGTCATGAAACTCTGACAATTTCAATTTAATGCATGGAAACTGCAGTAGAACAAGAGAACTGATCCCCAAAACTTGTTCTCTGACCTGCATGCCATGTGTGTACACACACACCACATATACAAATACAGTAATAATAAACAAGAAAATAAGCCAACAACCCAATTTCATAACTCAAAGAGAAAAATTTGACTAAACCTAAACCAAGCAGAAAGAAATGGATAATAAGTAGTAGATAAAATAGAACAGAGAATATAAAATTAACAGAGGGAAACAAAAATTTGCTTTTCAAAAGATGAACAAACCAACACAACTTTAGCAAGATAAACTAAGGGGGAAAGAATGATCATTCAAATAACTAAAATTAGAGTTGGAAAGGATAATTAAAACCAGTGGCAATGATGGGGCTGGGAAGATGGTTCAGCAGTTAAGAGCACTGGCTGCTCTTGCAGGGGACTGTCTTAGTTAGGGTTTGTATTGCCATAACAAAACACCATGACAAAAAGCAAGTTAGGGAGGAAAGGGTTTATTTGGCTTACACTTCAGCACTGCTGTTCATCAGTGAAGGAAGTCAGGACAGGAACTCAAACAGGGCAGGACCCTGAAGGCACGAGTTGATGCAGAGGCCACGGAGGGGTGCTGCTTACTGGCTTTCTCTTCCTGGCTTGCTAAGCCTACTTTCTTATAGAACCCAGGACCACTAGCCCAGGGATGGTACCACCCACCATGGGCTGGGCCCTCCCCCATCAGTCACTAATTAAGAAAATGTCATACAGGCCTGCCTACAGCCTGATATTATGGAGACATTTTCTTAATTGAGGTTCCCTCCTCTCAAATGACTTTAGTTTGTGTCAAGTTGGCATAAAACTAGCCAGCACAAGGACCTCAGTTCTGTTCCCAGTACCTACATGGCAGCTTACAACCACATGTAACTACAGTAGTAGGGGATCCAACACTTTCTTCTGACCTCTCTGGGCACTGCACATGCATGGTGCACAGGAAAACATTTAGGCACAACACTCATACACATAAAAGTAAATAAATCTTTTTAAATGCCAATGAAATAAACAGGACTATAAGAGGATATTATAAACAATTGAATATCAATAAATTAGATAACAACTGTAACATAATACTCTGTAATAAAAAAGTTTATTGTTCAGGCTGGAGAGATGGCTCAGCAGTTAAGAACACTAGCTGCTCTTCCAGAGATCCTTAGTTCAATTCCCAGCAACGACATGGTGGCTCACAACCAACTGTAGTGGGACCATATGCCCTCTTCTGGCATAAAGGTATACATGCAGATAGAGCACTCATATACATAAAATAAATAAATAAAACTTTATCTGTGCACCACATGTGTGCAGTACCCATGAAGGCCAGAAGAAGCTGATGGACCTTTAGAACTGGAATTATGGACAGTTGTGAGCCAACTCACAATGTGGGTGCTGGGAATCAAATCCCAGTCTTTTGGACAAGCAGCAAGTACTCTTAACTACTGAACAATCTGTCCAAGTCCTAGTTTTTTGGTTTTCTTAAATGTTGATAAAATATTTCATGAGAAAAAGTAGTTATCTGTATAGTTAACTGAGGACCCAATTTCTGAACACTCAAATATAATTTTTGAAGACACACTTGAATTTTAAATATAATGGTCCTTACTTTGTCCCCAGAATTTGTGTCTTTCTGGAACTAAAACACATTGAATTCTCCATCAAGCCATGTGATGAGAATAGTCAATGGTAGAGTCAGCAGACATTCACTATGAGACCAGGATTCTGTATGAACCCTCCACCAACAATTTCCAAAGACAAGGCACTAGTGAAACTATATACAGACCAAAAATAACCTTTAAAAAATAACTTTTTAGGCTGAGCAGTGGTGGCGCACGCCTTTAATCCCAGCACTCGGGAGGCAGAGGCAAGCGGATCTCTGTGAGTTCGAGGCCAGCCTGGGCTACCGACTGAGTTCCAGGAAAGGCGCCAAAGCTACACAGAGAAACCCTGTCTTGAAAAACCAAAAATAGAAAAGAAAAAAGAAAAAAAAATTTTAAAATGATTAGTACCAGGGGCAGTGTCTCATTTCTGTAATCCCAATTACTTGAGAAGGAGAGACAGGAGGCTCTTAAATTCAAATTCCTCCTGGGCACCTTAGCAAAACCCTGTCTCAAAATAAAATTTCAAAAGGGGAATGGAGATGTGGCTCTGTAAGATGGATTTTCTAAATGGTCTTGTTAAATAAAACACAGAGGCAGAGATAGGGGTGAAAGTCTGACAGAGATCAGAGGAATTAGGAACAGCTATCAGCCTCACCTTAGACTGCCGCCGCTGCTCCCAAAATGGAGAGAGAGTGACTTCCTTATACCTCCACATCAATATCCCCTTCTGTTCTGTTTTCCCATTGGCTCTTTCAGCCTAGCTACATCACTTCCTTCTGTCACCCATCTTTGTCACTTCCTGCCTGTCTGTATAGACCTCCAGAATTCTGTGGTTGATGCTGGGATTAAAGGCTTGTGTCTCCACGCTTGACTGTTCCTAGNGTAACCTGGAACTCACAAAGATCCAGACAGACCCTGCTTGCTACGTGATAGGATTAAGGGCATGTGCTAATTTTGCAAGGCTACGGCTGACCTTGTTCCTCTGATCTTCTGATAAATTTTATTGGGAGAAATAGATAAAATACCATCACATTTCCTGTCTTTGTCTAAT
>LZPO01027478.1:164751-203247 GCA_001675575.1 Neotoma lepida | reverse complement strand
AACAGATGTTTAGAAAACTGCACTAACTTTGCTAGTTCACAGCCACAGGGCTAAGTAGACAGTATATTTAGCCTTCAAAGTCAGGCTGTTGGACTCTAGAGTGTGTTATAATTGCCACAACACATTCATAAACTTTTGTGTTTCCATTCTGTCTTGTATCTAACACAAATATAACTGTTATAATTTTGGGCCAGGCTTGCATATATAATCTTAACATTCAAGAAGCAGGATCAGGAGGATTGCCACAAGTTTGAGGCTAGCCTGATCTATACAGTGAGACCTGGCTTTAAATAACAATAAAATAAATTGCCCTTCAGAAAGACTAGAGCAGCTGAGAGTCCCATTTACCAGCAGCAATACAGAACAGCAGCCACATCCAAAATGATCATTACTTAAAGTAAAACTATGACAATTTGACAGGGAAAGCAACATGTTATCACTAATTTATAGCTTAAAAATAAAACCTTTGTTTTTATAAATAATTTCTGCCACCTACTATCACCCATGTGTTCATTTCATTTGCAGATTTATGAATTGTTATATGGTCAAACCTGTCAATCTTCCACCATGCACCATTCCCTTGATGTTATATACTTAGAAAACCTACCAGTAATTCATATGTTCTTCAGTTCTCCACTTAGAGCCATCTAAACTTTTTGTTGGAACACAGCCAGTTAAAATTGAAACTCATCTGCAGATCACTTGCCAAAGAGTATGAGCAGATAAATACTTCTACCTTATTTCTTTCTAATATCTTATAAAAAGGTCAAAATGGAAAAAAAAGCCAACAATTTTCTATAAAACATTTGAAGACTTCTTCCATTGACCTAAAACAAAAATAGCCATCAGATTGGATGAATCAGTAGAATGAAATTTCAGTAGTTCTTGGTCTTATGTCAATGCCTTCTTGATTGGGTCAAATTTCTACAATATATTGTTACCCATCCCACATTTGTTAAAGGAGTGTTTGGGATTCCCTTTGGCGTTTTCTGACTGGAAGAGTCTCCAGGTGTCATTCATCACATTCTTCCCATGTTCTGAAAAAATTGCAGTCACCTCTCTGTCTTGACAACTAGAATCAAACAAGGGGCACAGGAAAAACTGAGCAGACTTGTCCAGGCTCCTTCTAAGTACCATTGGAAACATTAAAATAGTAATTGGTATGCTCTCCACTAGAAAAGATATTTTGACTTCCATCATGTTCATTGAGAAACTGACTATATTCATTTTCTTTAGGATATTTACCAAACAGCATATGTTCAAAAAAGTGCCTTAAGCCAGGAATATTTGGAGAGTCTGACAATGAGGCTACATTCACAATTACTGCTGATGACTTGTCTGTGGTGGGATCACTGATCAGAACCACTCTGATACCACTTACCAGTTCTACTTCATGATATTCTTGATAATCTTGTTCTTCTACTCTCTAGATAAGAGTATTATCCATTTTGCTATGGAGGCATCTCTCCAGTCCCTTATTATTATTTTTTCTTTTTTTTAACTATCCATAAATCTACAGTCATGTTAACTATTTCATTATTACATTATTATATTGGTAATTCATGTCTCTCATCTCTTTTCCAAGACAGAGTCCCACTGTGTAGCTCTGTCTGGCCTAGAACTCACTATATAGTCTACGTTGGCCTTGAACTCACAGAGATTCACCTAACTCTGCCTTCTGAGTGCTGGAATTAAAGGTGTGCAAAACCATGTCTGGCTCACTCATCTTTTTATTGATAATTTGTCTTTATTGTCTGACTTTTTGAGACAGGATCCCATGTAGCCCAGATTGGCATTGAATTTGCTTTGCAGCCAGGGTAATCTTGAACTTCTGATTCTCCTGCCTCCACCTGCCAAATACTGGTGGTAGATTATAGTCATTTACCACCAAATTCAGTATTAAGACTCGTTTGAAACTGACTGGGTTTGGCAACGATCTCATGGTGTGGCCTAGGCTGGACCATAACTCATTATGTAACAGATTTTCTTTGAACTCACTGTAATCCTCCAGACTCAGCCTCCTAAGTGTTTGGATTACAGGAATGAACTATCATGTCCAATGCTAAGATTTCTTTTATAATATTTTAGATAGTATACCTTTATCAGTTAGAAAATTGGCAAATACTTTCAATCTTATAGGCTGTCTTTTCACTTCCTTAATATCTTTTCAAACACATGTTTTATGTTTTGCAAATATATCTATTCTGTTATTCACGTTTTGTTGTCACATCTATGAAAACTTGTCATATTGCAAAACTCAAATGTCATGAAGATTGAACCTGTTTTCTTCTAATTATTCACGGTTTTAGCTTGCACATTTAGTTCACTGGTTTATCTGTAGTTAATTTCTATATATGCTGTGAGGTGGGGGTCCAGTTTTACTGTTCTGTTCACCACTCAGAAGAAAATATTCACTTCTTGTTCAATGACATTGGCACCTTTGCTGAAAATTGATTTGGTTTTATTTTAGGTCTCTCAGTTCATTCCATTGGTCTATATATTCTAGTTTCACATTATGCAAGTTTTATAGTAAGTTTTAAAAACTTATTTCTCTTATTTTGTCTTTTTATCAATGTTGGTTATTCCATGCCTCTTAGATTTTATAATTACCTTTTCCATGTATGCAACCAAAAGGACCTTTGTAATTATATGAGTGTTTCATTGACTCTAGATATTTTTGTGGAGTATTTTCATTTAACAATATCAAGTCTTTCAGTATATCATTGTATTAGTTAGTTTTTGTTTACTTGACACAAACTAGAGTAACCTGAGAAGAGGGAACCTTAACCAAAGAATTGCATTCATCATATTGGCTTGTGGGAATATCAGTGGAAGCAATTTCTTGATTAATGATTGATGTGAGATGGCCCAGCCCACTGTGGATGATACTACCCCTGGGCAGGTAGTCCTGGGTGCTATAAGAAAACAAGCTGAGAAAGCCAGTAAGCCACACTCCTCCATGGCCTCTGCACCAGTTTCTGCTCTAGCTTCTTACCTTGAATTCCTATATTACCTTCCTTCAATAATAGACTGCAAGATATAAGGTGAAACAAACCATTTCATCCCCAAACAGCTTTTGTCATTGTTTTATCACTGAAACAAAGAAGCAAACTCAAACAATCATATACATATATGTGTATATTCTTTTATTTCTTTTAGTACTTTCTAGTTTTATTGGATCAAGTTTCTCCTTGCCTTGGTTAAATTTTCTCTTACATATTTTACTAAATTTAATGCTATTTTAAATGGAATTGTTTTTCCATTTTCCTTTTGTGCACTGCTGATAAATAAAAACAACTGATTTTGTGCTTTGAACGTGAACCATGAAACTTTGCTTGTCTAACTTTGATGTTGAACCTGTTGCTCTGGCTAGAACTACCAGTTCAATGTTGAATAACAGTGGCAAATGTTTATCCTATTTCTGTTGTTATGTGGCAAACTTTATTTGTCAACTGTGGTGGTATTTTAATCTATGTCCCCCAATAAAATTTATCTGAGGATCAGAGGAACAAGGTCAGCTGATAGCCTTACAAAATTAGCACATGCCCTTAATCCTGTCACTTAGCAAGCAGGATCTGTCGGGATCCCTATGAGTTCCAGGTCATACTAGGAACAGTCAAGCGTGGAGACACACGCCTTTAATCCCAGCATCAACCATAGAATTCTGGAGGTCTATACAGACAGGCAGGAAGTGACAGAGATGGGCAATAGAAGGAAGTGATGTAGCTAGGCTGAAAGAGCCAATGGGAGAACAGAACAGAAAGGGATATAGATGTGGAGGTATAAGGAAGTCACACTGTCTCCACTGTGGAAGTGGCGGCGGCGATTCCTAATTCCTCTGATCTCTGTCAGACTTTCACGCCCCCACCCCACAAAAAAAAATTCCAGGGAACCATAACCACACCTAACAGTGACTTTCAAGTCTCCAAAAAGATGACGGGATCCCACAACAATGACTCCACATGGACTATGATAACTCCATTAAGCTGATTAACACCACCCAAAGATCGGCTTTGGACTACAAACTGTTCAGGACAATTTCAAGATGGCTAGCTGAGATGATTCAGCCTCACAGACTACTCAAACAAGGACTTGAGACAAGCTCTGCACTTTCCCATTATACAGATACTGGACAAATGATACAGCTAACTCTTTCAGGACTTGACAATTAACCCAAAAATTTTCTTTTCAGGATTCCCTAAAGATGCCTTCGCTCCCAGACAGCAAAAAGTAATTTTAAGAACACAACGCCCACATTCCCAAGAAGTAGGGTGGGTAGTTTTTGGTCATTTAAGTTATGGACAGTGTCATTGTTTATGATGGTTTGTTACAAGTGTTAATTGTTAATGGTCAAAAAAAATGCTAAACAAAGGAGATTAGATTCAGGGTTCTTGTTNAAAAAAAAAAAAAAAAAACAAGAGGATATAGATAAGAAGTAGATCATTGAATCTACTCTGGAAAAAAAGATATAGAAATGATGAGTAGATTATTGAATCTACTCTTAAAAAAAAGATTCAGAAATGATGAATAAAGGGTAGATCATTGAATCTACTCTGGAAAAAAAAGTAATAGATACGATAAGATAAAAAATATTATTGAATTTACTTTTAAAAGGCAACTACTAGTTTTAAATATTTTACACTGGATTGGATTTTTGTATACTGTATACAAATTTTGGACTCACCAAAATAGGATATGTAATGAAATTTTTTGTATGAATTTGTCAAATGTTAATGGACTGGACATTGTTAGTATATATAATGGAGTTTTTTGTCTGAATCTGTCAAATGTTAATGGACTAGACATTGTTAATGTAATTCTTGACTGTACATATTGTATATATTTATTGGATATAGTTTTCTTGTATTAGTTATAACCTTCTTTTATTATTTTAGACAAAAAAAAAGGGAAATGTGGTGATTATACTGTGTTCCCCAAAATATTGTGTACCCTAATAAAACTTATCTGGGGTCAGAGAACAGAACAGCCACTAGATAGACATAGAGGCCAGAAAATGGTGGCACACACGCCTTTAATCCTTGCATTCCGGAGACAGAGATCCATCTAGATCTCTGTGAGTTCCAGGTCACACTGAAAACAGAGCCAGGCGTGGTGGTACACACCTTTAATTCCAGGACTTGAGATCTATGTCTTGCTTGGGAAAGATATGTGCCTTTAATCCCAGGAAGTAATGGCAGGAAGCAGAAAGATATATAAGGCGTGAGAACCAGAAACTAGAGGCCTCTTAAGCTTTGAGGCTTTGAGCAGCACTTCAGCTGAGATCCATTCAGGTGAGGACTCAGAAACCTGCAGTCTGAGGAAACAAGATCAGCTGAGGAGTTGGCAAGGTAAGGTTGGCTGTGGCTTGTTCTGTTTCTCTGGCCTTTCAGAATTTACCCCAATACCTGGCCTGGTATTTTCAATTAATAAGACGGTTTGAGATTCATCTTACACTCAACAATGAGTATAACATCTAATTTACAGTTTTAATAAATACCCATAAATGTTGTAGAAGTTCCCTTCTATTTCTAGTTCTCTAAAGAAAAAGGGAGGAATTATAGAGTGATGTAGAAAAAGGGATTTGACATGTGTCCTACTGAGAGAAAGCTGTGAAGATGCTGTTGGTAGATCTGCTTCTGCTAGGATGCCAAGTCCATAAAACAGGAATGTGTTAGATAAGTTAAAGAGAATGCTAACCATGAGTTCAGGACTTCTGCCTCAATTCTCATAACTATTATTAAGAATAAAACATTTCAGACAAGTAGGACTCAAAAAAAAAGTCTCATCATTCTTAGGAACTTACTAGAGGATCTCTTCAGCAAAATAACAATGAATCAAGAATACAAACTATAATGGATAAAACTCAGGAGTAAAGAAACCAGCCCCCCACCACCCTGGATATCAGTTGAGCAACAAGCTTAAGGGAGATGTCAGATCAGGATAGGATGGTTTCATGGAGTAATCCTTAAAATGTAGGGATTCCAAGTTTTCTCATATTATTTTTAAGAGTTTAGAACTCAAGGAAGTGATAAAAATGAGAGAGAAAAATCTATTCAAAACATCATATAAAAGCAAAAAACAAAGCAAAAAAAAAGCAGAATCATCATAGTATACTGGTTGACATTAGTTAAAGAGGGAATAATATTTACCTAAGCATAATGATGAAATTTATTTTTTATTATAATTAATCAATACACAAAACATATACAATAAAATTATGGTTATAATCTTGAGCACAGATGGTTGTAACTAAGAAAATTTAGTAATCATGAAGAGCCAAATCAATATTGTCTAATGTCAATTGTTAATACAATACAAAGGCAAACTTTAGATGGGTCTGGAAAGCCCAACACAGAGGAGGCACAGGCAGGAGAATCATGAGCTCAGACTGGAGTACATAAGACCCTGTCTCAAAACACAAAAATAAAAAGAAGCAAACTTCATTAAAGATTAGAAAAAAAATGAAAAAACAGTAGCTACATTTTGGAGAATGGAAGTGGGATGATACCAGTGACCATCACCTTTATTTGTGACAGCAAGATAAAACAAAAACAATAACAGTAGACAGAGTTTGGGTTGTTTTGGTTTTGTGTTTTTGTTTTTGTTTTTTGAGAAAGGATCTTACTATTATAGCCCTAGCTGTCCTGGAACTCACAGAGATACACCTGCCTCTGCTTCCTCTGTATTGAGTGGGAGGGTGGGATTAAATGTGCACACCACCATGCCCAGCAATAGGGTTTTTTTTGTTGTTTTTTTTATTGTATTGGTGTTTTGACTGCATGTATGTTTGTGCAAGGGTGTCAGATCCCCTGGAACTGGAGCTACAGACAGCTGTGAGCTGTCATGTAGGTGCTGGTAATTGAACCTGGGTCCTCTGGAAGAGTAGTCAGTGCTCTTTACCACTGAGCCACCTCTCCAGCCCCTGATTACTACATTTTAATGAGAAAATTAATCTATACAAACATTTAAATCAAATACTATAATTTTGAAATGACTTTTTTGAAAAGAAAAGAAATGACTGTTTTGGCAGGAAGGTAAGAGTTACATCTCCATGGTAAATGTATGCCTAGTATTAATGGAGCCCTGGGTTCCATCCTTAGCAACACTGAAAAAGTTTATATAGCAACAGAGAAGTATCTATAAAAATCTCTAAATTTCTTCACATTTAGTCTTTGTTTTAGAATACACCAGAGAAAGGAAAACTAGCAGTACAACACAATTTGGAAAATGTAGATCAAGACTATGGTGATATAGCTATAATAAAGAGACTATGTATCTGGCTACAGCTTCCTAGACTTTCATAATACCCAAACTGCTGAAGAAATTCTAATTTTTCTTAGAACCGTTAGTAGGTAAGAGTAGAAATACAGTATACTATTAGTGTCTTACTAATGAGAAAAATTAAATGAAACAGAACAATCAATTCCATGACTAGGCATTAGTCTCTCCATAATAACATCTCTGTCATACTTACTCTGAGCTTTTTTGGGCTTGTATGGATTGGAAGCAAGTGTAGAGTACTCGACCAGTCTATTAAAAAAAAATAGAAAGGAAATGTCATACACAAAAGGATTCATTTTGTTATTTTTTTTGTCTTGAAAGATAATATCTGGTTATCTTTACAGAGTACATTATAGTATTCAATATATACAGACAATGCATAATAATTGACTCAGTATAACAAGCATTTCTGTCTTTAACCATTAATCATTTTTTGTTTGTTTTTTTGAGACAAAAAAGTGTGGCCTTGGCTGTCCTGGAGGTCAATCTGTAGACTAGGCTGGCTTCAAACTCTCAGAGATCCTCCCGCCTCTGACTCCTGAGTGCTGGGATTAAAGGCATGAGCCACCACCACCACCCAGTGTACCAGTAATCATTTTTGTGTTGGAAATTTCATAAAAATTTAGTAGACTCTAACTTAAAACTCAAAGGCTTTTATGGACATATTAGGCTAAAAGAGATTCCAAAGATTATAGAATATGCCATTAATAAATCAATTTCTGTGAGAAGAATCACATACACAATCAATACAAGTCCAGCCAAACATCTTCTCATGAGATAGAATTATTAACAAATATGAGAACCAGGAAAGTGATTAACCTCATTTATTATTTATGATGACAATAAGCAAATTAAATGGTGACAAAACCAAAAGCATTTCAAAAAATTTATCAAGTTCCAGATATTGAATTCTGGTGTTTCTGGAAGACTGAATTTATGGAAAATATTCATTATTAGCACACTTATCTTCTTCATGCCATGATCAAAGCTTTATTATCTTTTACCTAGATTACTGGTAATATCTTCCTAACTGGTTTCTCTGATGCCATTAATTTTACCTTTCCCACTCCAATCCTGTCTAGTCTATTAGCAATATAATACCTAGAGTAATTCTATTAAGACATAAAGTCACAAAAAAAAAGACATAAAGTCACCTCTAATGGCTTTCCAATTCAGAGGCAAAGTAAAGGCCTTACAAGAACTAGTTTCCATTACATTTTGGGCCTCTTTAAGGATGACCAAACCAGTATACTTCCAAGAGATAAAAAGGCTAGTGAAATAGGGCATTGCAATATAAGTATAAAAATTAAAGCTGAGGCAAATTGGAATACATTGTCATGATCTTCCTCTCTCTACTACAGCCAGACCAACTTCCTTAATGTTACCTGAAAATGCCACACTCACCTTAGGGTGCATGTACTTGCTATTTCTTTTGTCAGGGATGATCTTCTCCCAAGAAATACTCAAGACTTGCTCCCTTACCTTCTTCCAATCTTGGCTCAATAGCCCTTCCCATTGAAAACTTCCCTGGCTATCCCATTAAAATCGCAAAGAGATTTTTCTCTATTCTGTATCTACTCTGTGTACAAACACATGCACACACACATACACACAAATGTGTATGTATACACATACACTTATACATACAATACCTTTGTGTTTTTGTCTTCTATGAAACAAGAAAAAATAAGTCCTACAAAGCCTTGATCCATCATTTGGTACATGGCTTGTGTACGAACATCTGAAATATAAATAAAAATATTCTGTTAATAACTTGTATTTAACAGATTTTATTTAGAGATAACAGTAGTGACTAATTATTAGTTATCTTGTCAACATTCATATTCTACTGGCAAAATAGAGATATACTGTAATGATAATATGAATGTCAGAGCATATTTTGCCATGTTAAAGAATATTATGAAAAGTTTGCTATTAAGTAGTAACTCCAGGCTGCTTAGCCCAAGAGTGGCCCTACTACAAAATGTAGCATAGAAAAAAAAAAAATTGAAAACTTCAGCTATCCCTAAAACTTGATAATTTCCTCTAGACTAGAAGATAGGCTTTTTCTTAGAAGGAAAGCCTTTTGATGATCATGCTATGTAATGGAGGAAAAATGATATTCATTTGAGGGAAATAAACACTGCAACCTTATAACACTTACCAACATGGGATGGCCAAACGGTTATATGAGGGTGGGAATGATACCAGCCAACAACTCTCATGGGACGGCCTGTTAGTTCAGCCAACCTGTATGTTTGTCAAGGTATTTTCAAAATAAGAAAAACCCTGATGCTTATAATAAAGGCTCAAAATACATAATTAATGTTGATGCTCAGAACTTCCAACGTTATTCTCTTAAAGTCAGTTTTTTTCTTTAAATATAATTCTTATTTCTATTACATTGCCTTACTCCAATTTTGCAAATGTTTGGTCATTCAAATCGTTACATTCTCTGCAAAAAGAGCTTGTTTAAATCTTCAGAATTCATTTATATTTTCAATTTGAAAATCCTCTGTCTTGTCTACTCCCATTTTCAGAAAAGAAATATGAGAAATAAATGTGCACATGCACATTCATATCCAGTGGTTCTCAACCTTCCTGACACTCTTTAATATAGTTCCTCATGTTTTGGTGACCCCCAACCATAAAATTATTTTCATTGCTACTTCATAACTGTAATTTTGTCGCTTTTATGAATTATAATGTAAATATTTCTGTAGATGAGGTTTGCCAAAGGCGTCATGATCCACAGGTTGAGAACAATATATGCTGATATGTGTGCACTATAGGATGGAACAGGTATGTTAGGCAAGTGCTCTACCTCTAAGGAGGTATATTTCAAGCCATAATAATTTTTTAAATTTATTTGATTTCTCTATAGTAGGCTGTCAAATGTTAAAAACAGCAAAGTAAAGTAGTTGCAGGCCACACAAAGTCCACAGTTCAGTTTCCCATGTCCTGTAAAATGCTTATTTTTCCTACAAATTACCCATATTTAAACACAACCAGTGACTGCCATTTTGACTGAAGTAAAATGAGATCAAAACATAATTGATTTACATATCCTTGATGACTGGATGTCAAACACTTTTAAAATACTTATTGGCTGGTTATGCTTCTTCTAAAAATATGTATTTATTTTTATTTTATCTGTGTGTTTACTTGCATGTATGTATGTGCACCATGTGCATGCTAGGTGCCCAGATGTTTCTTCTTTTGAGAACATGAATCATGAAAGAGAATTTAATGTTATTTTTTCCTAGTTTCAACTCTGTTATAGTTTCTTCTTTTTGTATAGATAAGTGAATAAAAATATAATTGAGGGACTGAGGAGGTTAAGAGCACTGGCTGCTCTTCCAGAAGATCTGGGTTCAATTCCCAGCACCCACATGGCAGAGTGCCAGGGGATTTGATGTCCTCTTCTGTCCTCCAAGGCATTGCATGCACATAATGCATAGACAAACATGCAGGCAAAACACCCATGTAATTGATAATGAAAGTAAAAAACCCTAAGTGAAGCTCCACTGCTTCAGAATGGCCGTTCTAACTGTATTGAGATGTATAGAGTTTGGGACTGGGCAATTGTTTGAATGGCTAGGTTAAACTAACTGTTTTTATTTGTGAGCTAATTAGAATAAAGCTATTTAATTTTCAAAAGAATGCGCTGTCTACTCAGCTCATTGTGCATATATTGATCGGCAGGGCTTTCTGGTGTTTAATTTTTGCAATTCTTTATACATTCTCGATATTAACTGCTTGTCTGAAGTATAGTCAGCAAATATTTTCTCCCATTCTATGTACGTAAGGGCTGGAGAGATGGCTTAGTGGTTAAAGAGCATTGGCTGCTTTCCTAGAGAATCTAGGTTAGGATTTCCAGCATCCACAGGGCAGCTCACAACCATCTGTAACTCCAGTTCCAGGAGATCCAACACCTTTTTCTTATTTCATGGGCACCAGGCACACAAACACATATACATACATGCAGGCAATACATCCACACACATAAAATTAAACACACACACACACATAATATATTTTCTATACCTAAGTCTGAGGAACAGTGCACTTTTTGAGATAGGATCTCACTATATAGGCCAGGCAGGCCTCAAATTTGCAATCCCCCTGTGTCCACTTTCCACAACCTGGAATTATAGGTGGAACTACCACACCTTGCTTAAATGTGCTTTTAATGTTCAAATGAGAAAAATTGCTTCTTCCTCTAGCTTATCTCTTTAGCTGTAGACTGGGAAGAATAATAGTGAAGAGTAGATGTGGCACTCTGTGTAAGGTGTTCAGCTCTGTGCCTGGCTCCCAGTAAGTGCTTGACTAATAGTAGTTGTAATGGTAAAGTATAGCTGTGTACCCAGCCATTATCTGTTTGGGAATGGGTTGGTTTCCACTTGAATATAACAAGTAATCTCAATAAAAAAACATCATTTTCAGAACTATAGGAATTTTTCTTTGAGCAGTTAATTCTGATTTTTTTTTTAATATACAAAGTAACAATGTTCACTAGATAGGAAACAAATAAAGTGAGCCTATGAGATGACTTCCAGACCACACAAGAATAGGGAAGGAAAACCAAAGTCAAGCCAGGTGGACTACTCAGAGCTTAAGTGGATCACTAAGTCTGGTGGCTTTCAGGGCAGAGAACATCTTCAGATATGTCTTAGATATGTCCGTAGGTCCCACTTGAGTACTCCACAGGGCACAGAGGAACACAAGTGTGTGAGGGAAGGACCTGAGGCTTAAGAAAAAGTAACTGCCCCTTACAAGGGTGATGGTAAGTAACTACTTGGCCCTGAGAAGCAGGATGGAGGCCAGCAGCTGTTTCCCCCTACACATACCCTGCCAAGGTAGAGAGACATCTTTTAGGAGGCAGGGGGCAGAGTGCTTAGAAGGGTCCTGGCTCAGTAGTGAGGAAAACCTCCTATTATCAGAGTTGCTCTGCTCTGCACAGTTCACCCTGAAAAAGCTCAGATGCTCTCCAAGTTGTTTAACAGCATCCTAGAAGTCAGCTCATGGGTCTGTATAGCAATACAGAAATACCCAGGAGATAAGGAAAAGGTAGACTGTGACATCAAACCTCACATGGCCAGGAATACAAAGCAGCAGGAAATGTAAGGTAAGGATGTTAAAATCTTAAAAGGTCTTATAATAAAAAACTCAGAACCAGATATTGGGGTAAAAGCTGAAAGATCAGTGAAGCAGAGCAAGCCACAACCAACCTCACCTTGTCAACTCCTCAGCCGATTCTGTTTCCATGAATCCTCAGACTGAAAGCCTCTGAGTCCTCACCTGAAAGGGTCTCAGTTGAACTGCTTTAGTTCCTGTTTCCTCATGCCTTATACACCTTTCTCTACTCTGCCGTCACTTCCTGGGATTCAAGGCAATTCCCAATACTGGGATTAAAGATGTGTGCCACCACTGCCTGGCTCTGTTCCCAGTGTGGCTTTGAACTCACAGAGATCCAGATGGATCTCTGCCTCTTGAGTGATAGGATTAAGGGTGTGTGCCACCACTGTCTGGCCTCTATGTCTAATCTAGTGGCTGGCTCTGTCCTCTGATCCTCAGGCAAGCTTTACTGGGGTACACAATATATCACCACATATGGAGATAAAGAACACATTTGTGATTGTCAGGGGTTAGGTGTGACAGGGAAACACTGGGTGTGACTATGAAAAGGTAGCATGAGAAAATAGTTTTATATCTTTAAAACTTTTATTATTGTGTGTATGATTTGTACAGATGCAATGTGCCACAGTGAGCATGTGGAAACCAAAGAACAACTTTTTGTAGTCAATTCTCTACCTTTAAGTGGTTTCCAAGGATAGAACTTAGGTCACTAGGCTTTTGTGGAAAGCACCATTACCCATGGTACTATCTCACTGGTCCCTAGTTTTGAAAGTTGACTATTTCGGTGGCTATTTATATCATGTGACAAAGTAGCATAGAACTATAAATATTCTACCACTGTCAATTGCCTGGTTTCTTTTTATGCTATAATTTTGTAAGATACAGCCTACAGGCAAACTGGGTCAAGGTTACAAAGACTTTTCTGTATTATTTTTGTAATTCTTAATGGATTTACAAATATTTCAGAAACAGAATTTTTAAAAATGTAAAGGCCAAACAGGATTAATAAATCAATATGAAAATATAAAAAGAACTACAATTATATTAGGGAGCACATATAACAGTAAGCATTTACATTTCCAAATAAACAGGAAAAAAATCACTACCCTTCTTGCAAAAAGATAATTTTCATAATTTATTAAAATCCTATTGAAAAATAAGATTATCAAACCTATAGAAAAACAAATGAAATAAACAGATAATTTTGTAAAAAATATCATTAACTCTTTTAAATGAAAACCTAATTTCAAGCTACACGTAATGAAACATATCTTTTATCACAGCACTCAGGAGGCAGAAGCAGATGGATCTCTGTGAGTTTGAGGCCAGCCTGGTCTACACAGTGAGTTCCAGCCAACAAGAGTTACATAGTGAGACCTTGTCTCAAAAAAAGAGAAAGAAAACACAACAACAAAAACCCTAAGTTTACTCATAAGAAAAATATAAGTGATCCGGGACAGCTAGAGCTACATAGTGAGACCCTATCTCAAAAAATGAGAGAAAAAAAATAAAGTTGAAAGAAATAAAACTATTTTATATTGAAACAGAGTCTCACTACATAGTCCAGGCTGGCTTCTACCTTGTAAGTACTGGGATTACAAGCATGTGCCATCATACCCTAGCTGAAAAGTTATTTTCCTGGGCAGATTGGCAATAGTGAAGAATCATTTAGATGAGGCATCACATTTGGGGGCCTGTCATGACAGTAAGGCCCCAGTTTCACACAGAGATGGAACCTTGTAGTAGCTCTACAAGCCGACAGCCAGCTTGCTTTGTAGTTCTTCATAAAGTAATTAATAGTATTTGTGGTCAGGCTCATGTTCTCTATACATATTATCACACTGTTTGGGATTCATTAGAATGTGTGTATAAGTGCATACTCTACGAAATGTTAGCAAAGTTTTCAAAGCTTTGGTTGGTAAAAATGTATCTGATGAAGAAGCATCTCAACAATTGGATCAGTTGAATTCTTGAATTAATTTCCTCAATAAGGACCATGCAAAGGTTGAAAGGTAGGGAAGATGAAATCAAGCAGGCCATGTTAGGAGAATCTGTTGATAATTCTTCCATACTAATACAGGATTTTGATTGGCAGTTAAAGCTTGAACTTTCTGGTGACTAGGTTGCTACATTAGGAGCTGGAGAGACAGCTTAGTGGTTAAGAATCTATACTGTACTTGTAGAAGATGTAGGTTTAGTTCCCAGCATCCACATCAGGGAATTCACAACTGCCTGTAACCCCAGCTCCAAGGGATCCAATGTCCTCTTTTGAACTTTTCAGGTACCTGCTTTCACATATGGTATATATACCCACACATAAAATATATATTTTAAGATTGTTGATTTACAAATGTCATCATGATGTAAAATTAAGTAAACTTTATTTTGCTCACATAAGATGCTTTAGACTCTAACAAATTCTTTAGAATTGGCAAATAAGATGGCCCTGCAGTTTAAATATCCAGAAATGATGAATACCAATGCTATCAAATTTCAGTGCTCCAACTGATACAGTAGAGTGACTACTGTGTGTAGTCACTGTAATGCTTGACTGGTACACCAGGATAAGAAAGCAGCAGTGATGATATTGCCAAGATAAAAATCTATTGGTGTCCTAAAGGAACAGGAGATTTCATGGTGGACAGAAAAATGTATAAAAGGAAAGATGAAAAAAGTTATATGAGGGATTGAAGAAATGTCTAAGTGATTAAGAGCTCTAGCTGCTTTTCCAGAGGACACAGGTTCATAAACTCCAGTTCTAGGGGATCTGACACCCTCTTCTGGCCTCCTTGGGCACCAGACACACATGTGGTACATATACATACAGGCAAAACACCCACACACTTAAAATAAAAACAAATGTAACTTTTTAAAAAAGCTATAGTAGCAATTTTTCATGACTTTTATCTAGTCATGAAAATACTTGAGAAATTGGTACAAATAGTTCTACTATAAGCTAAAAATTGGTTCAAAAGTAATGTAAATGCACAAAGCGTAAATATACTTGAATATGAAATATTATGTGACTGGTAAGGGGATATATTTTTATATATAATCAATCCATGCTCTTTGAAAAAAGTATTTTTAAAAGTTGTATATAAACTAGAATATTCTATATCTTACTTATATTTCAAAGTATTACAAAATATAAAATTTGAAAGAGAAAAACTTGAGACATCAACAAAATACTCTAAATGCATATTAAAAACTTCAAATTCTAAAATCTAAACACAGGAAAAAGAAAGTAACATTATTGCTTTTGTATTTCTTGTCTGACTGGGAGACTATACTCCAAGTAATAAGAACATATTGTTGGGCCAGCTGATGGTGGCACATATTTTTAATCCCAGCACTTGGGAAGCAGAGGCAGGTAGATCTCTGTGTTCGAGGCCAGCCTGGTCTACAGAGTAAGTTCCAAAGACAGCCTGGTCTATACAGAGAAATTCTGTCTCTAAAAACCAAAAAATAAATAAATAAAATTTAAAAAAGAAAAAAAAAGTTATAAAGTATATATTTTGTTATTGATTTCCAATGAATTATTAACATAGAAATATGTTAAATTCAATATATTGATAATTTATTACAAAATGGACGTATAGCCAAGAGGTGGTGGTGCATGCCTTTAATCCCATCACTCAGGAGGCAGAAGCAGGTTGGGATCTCTGTGAGTTCAAGGCCAGTCTGATCTACAAAGTGAGTTCTAGAACTGCCAGGGCTGTTACACAGAGAGACCGTGTCTCGAAAAACAAAACAAAAAACAACAAACAAAAAATCCCCCAAAAACAAAATGGACCTATAGATAACAAAGACCGTAAAATTTAAATATAAGTAGTATATATGCAAAGTGCAAACTTTAAAAGTATACAAAGAAGCCAGGTGTGATGGCAGCTGATATCTGTAATCCCAGTACTCAGGAAATAGAGGCCAGACTAGACAAGGCTACAGAATAAGACCTTCTCTTAAAAACCCCAAAATTAAAAAGTATAAAAAGTATTTTAAAATTCATTTTCTCCAACCTTATGCACAGATAGAACCAGGACAAGATTAACTTAATCCAGTAAAACAATAAAACATTAGAGGCACTGATATAAAGTTAACTTGCCATAGATAAAGTATGGAATTCAGACTACAGGAAACAATTCTTTGGTTATCTTTAACATGGCATAATGTGTTCAGTTCTCTTCATTGCATTTTCTGAGGGAAAGTTTCACAAACTAATCTTTTCAGGGATAGAGACCAAGATAATGAACAACCTAGAAATTAGAAAAACTCGAAGGGTAGGAAGGAATGGAGTCAATGTGTAGAAAGTATGATGGAAGGCAAAAGGGATTGCCTATAGAGCTCACTGTTAAGAGTGTTTTACCCTGGATCCTGTGGACATTTACAAGTATGACTGTCCAAAATTTTTATTTCTTCCGATAAAAGAAATAGTAAGAAATGAAATTCTGATTAACCTGGAATGAGGAGATGGCTCAGTTTACAAAGCACTTGTTTTGTAAGTGCATGCCCTTGAGTTCCATCCCCAGAACTTATAGCCAGAATGGCTATCATCAAGTAAACAAATAACAGGGCTAGATAGATGGCTCAGTGATTAAGATTACTTGTTGCTCTTGCAGAGGATCCAGGTTCGGTTCCCAGCACTTACACGGTAGCTCACAGTCATCTATCTGTAACTCTGGTTCCAGGGGATGTAATGCCTTTTGACCTCTACAGGCACCAGGCACACATGTGGTGCACATACATACATGCAAACAAAACATTCATATACATAAAATAAAACTTAATTTAAAAAAGAAAACAAATGATAACAAATGCTGGCAAGGTTTTAGGGGGAAAGGAACTATTGGTGGTTGTGTAAACTGGTACCATGATGATGGAAATCAGTATGAAGGCTCTTCAAATATATAACTCAAATATAACTACCATATGACTCAGCTATACCACTCCCAGGCATATATTCCAAAAACCCCATAGCCTACTACTGAGATACTTACACACTCATGCTCATTGCTGCTCTATTCACAACAGCAAGGAAATGAAAGCAGCCTAGATGTCATCAACTAATGAATGGATAATTAAAATGTGGTGGAGTTAGAAAATATTATATTGAGTGAGGTAACCAAGACCCAGAAAGACAAAAGGCATATGTTCTTTTTCATTTGATACCCCTAGATCTGTCTCTTATACACATCTAGATGTGTATAAGAGACAGGTGTAGCCCTGGCTGTCCTGGAACTCACTCAGTAGCCCAGGCTGGCCTCGAACTCACAGAGATCCGCCTGCCTCTGCCTCCCCAGTGCTGGGATTAAAGGCGTGCGCCACCACCGCCCCTTAATTTTTATATGTGTGTATTTTTGTGGGAATAAATGTGTGTAGATGTGAGGAAACCAGAAAGAGGTCTATGAGGGGCAGGAATAGGGCTTTAAGGAATCACAATGGGGAGGGTAATAGAACATATGTGTAAACAGAAAAAAAATACTGAGGACAGATTTAAGTAGGGGTAGGGGGCAGGGAGATGGTGGAGCAGAGGGAGTGGAGGGAGGGTCAACTGAACGTAAGCATGTAGGAAAATATCATATGGAAACTTGCTACTTTGTAAAATACAATTTTTTAAAGGTAGAAATGTTTAAGAAACAATACACACACACATATGAGAGAGAGAGAGAGAGAGAGAGAGAGAGAGAGAGAGAAAGAGAGAGAATATTAGATCTAAAGGGTCAATATGAAAACCAGGGAACATTCACCAGGGAGAAAATTTATGAAACCACCTAAAGTAAGATGACTCTAGCAATTGCATCAGTGTGGCCCAGAAGCCCCACAGCACACAATGCATCTAATGTATTAGTAAGGATATTTCTGCCTCTGTTGAGGCTGCAGACAGCTGCTCTGGAGAAATTTCTACACGGTCCTTTCTCTTATCAGAACGTCGCAAGATGATGACAGAATGGATGTGAACAATTCTGATGGTATCCATCTAAAAGGAAATCCAAAGAAACGGTTATTTCTCTCTCTGGCCAATTACACTTCTATCTCCAATTTCCTATAATTATAGGATTACATTTTATTAAAGTAGCAGTAGAGAATTTCAGTTTCAAAAACTGATGCTTTTCTTATTAATGATGCAATATTTTATATATATATGCATATATATATTTATATTGTATTTTTGAGACAGAGTTTCATGTAGTCTAGGTTAGCCTCCAACTTGCTGTGTAGCAGGGACTGAGCTTGAACTCCTGGTCCTCCTGCCTGTACCTCCAAAGTGCTGGCATTACAGGCATGCATCACTATTCCTAGTTAATAACTGTTTTCAATGCACCATATCCCAATCAAGATATGTATTTCATAGTATTTAGATCAAGGATATACTTTTTGAATAATCATCTAACATGCACAAAATGCATTACCATACAAAGGAATATAAAACAATGTTCAAATGCTAATAATATGGTTGAGGAGAAAGTATTATACATGAAACTACACTAAAATAATGGAGAAAATCAATGTTAGAGGAAATCAGGAGTAACCTACATTAGAAAAAATTATTCATAGGGAAGGTAGGTAAATGCATGTATTTGTTGATTGCTGTGCATGGACATATAGAATTCTTACAGTTGCCAAGTGGGTATATGAGCTACAGAAGAGGTAAAACGTGAGTAAAATGTTTGGGAGACAGGCTGGTTAAGTGATGTAGTTGTACAGCTTGAGGTGGAATGGAAGATAGTAAGGCTAAGAAAAGACAGAATGAAAGGATGCATTTCTCCTGTAATAGAATACAAGCTTCTCAAAAGCATGAACCATATTTCAAAGTTTCTAATATCATGTAGTAGATTTCAGGATGAACTGGAAGGAAATTAAATATGGCAATGTTTTTCTGGTAGTATTTAAGTTTAGGCTCAAACAAAATCACTTTGGAAACCATCAACAAAATTTTCATGAGGTAACAAAAAAAATAGAGAGAGTGGGGCCAGAGTTCTGGGCCTAAATCAAGAGCAGTGCCCACATTTAGAATAGTGTAGAGTAAAAGGGAGAAGAAAGACAAAGAAGACACAAGGAGCAATGAAATGGTTTGAGTTTGGGATTGGGGTGGGGTGGTTGGCTTTCAATGACAGAAGTGGCAAGACAAAGATGAAATCTGAAAGGAAGTTTTTGACATAAGCTATGATCTCCCTACTGTATAATATCAAATCCATTAGGCACAGCTCTTAAAATATGTCAAGTCTGATTAAATGAACCATAAATATGATACCCACTGTAATTAAAAGACTTAATACAAAAAAGGGGAGGGGGAAGAATGTGAAATATCTCAACATTTCTTAAATATTGACTACATATTGAAATAATACTTTAGATATTAGAACCAACTAAAATATACACTTATATTAACATTATTTTCATCTTTTTGTTGTAGTTACTTATTAAAGAAAATGTGAATATAGTTAAAAGCATTTTGGTATGAAAAACTATCCTGAATAGACAAAAATCAAGACAAGGTATCAATTGCATAACAAATACTGATTATTCTTTTAATAAATAAAATGTTGCTTAAGGAATAACCTGTTCTTTTTGTTGTTGTTGTTTGACAAGGTCTCAGTCTATTGCCCAAAATGGCCTGCAACTCACTAGGTAGCTTAGGTTAGCCTGAAACTCACAATAATCCTTTGCCTGGCCTCTTGAGTGCTGAGATTACAGGTGTGAGCCACCTGGCTTTATAATTTGTTGAAAAAACAACACAGATAGCTCTAGAGAGCTTATATCTCAGAAGGTTGTTACGCTTTTGTATTATTCAGTTACTTAGAGTTCCCATAAATCATGTGTTCCTATTTTATGGGTCAGTGGCTTTTCACAAAGTCTCCCTTCTGTGTAAATATTTTCACTTGGTAAGCTCTTTCATATTAAGTTCCTGACCATACTATAAATATCTAATCATTTTTCCCTCATATATATTCTTTCATAATAGATATACATTTATTTCTGCTAGAACACAGTGTGTCCTATTTGTTTTCACACTTTTCTCCTGTAATAGAATACAAGCTTCTCAAAAGCATGAACTATATTTCATTTATGATTTTCTTACCAGCAACTAATACAATGTGTAGCGAGCATAGAGTACATGAAAAATAAAATTAGGAGCAGAGACAGATGCATCCGTTCTCAAAGAATAACAAGACAAATAACTGAATTTTCAACAGGATCTATGAAATCCCAAAGATTATATCTTAGAGAATTAAAATAAAATACATGCAAACCAAGAATTGTATACTCAGAGAATGTATCCGTTAAACTGCAGACAAAATAAGGACATCTTCAGATGCCTAATGGAGGGAATCTATTATCAGGACATAAATATTACAGTTCTACAGACAGAAAGACAATTCCAAAAAATGAAGGAATGATTAATTGCCATAAAAATATTTGTATAAACACAATGAATACAGAGTATACAAAAAAGTAATAACAATATTAAATAAAGCTTAAAATACATATAGAATTAAAATGTATGACAATAATCCAAAAGGTAGAAGAGTATGAATTAAAATAAAAAATGTTCTAAAGTTTTAGTATAAATACTCCCCAACTTACAATGATTCAACCAAGGAATTTTTAAACTTTACATTGATGGGGATGTGGCATACAGTCAATAGAAATTGTACTCCAAACTTAAATGTTCTCCTGGGCTGTTGATAAACATGTGGCATAATAGACTTTTGCAATGTTGAGCTGCAGGTTTCAGTAAGCCATACAATCATGAAGATAAAAAATGGATACTGCACAGTGTGCTAGGATGTTTGGTACTTTAGGTGTATTATACACTTGGGGTCTATATTTTGAACTTATGGTGAGTTTATTAAGATATAACAAAATTGTATTATTGGAGAGATGGCAAAATAGTTGTATTAAACTGTAACAAATGAAGAATACATAATGCAATATGTAGGATAACAACTAAAAACATAAAAGACTATTATAATAAATGGAGGTTCAAAATAGAATAATAAAATATATTTGATTAACACAAAAGAAGGCAAGAAAAGAGAAAAAGTAATTTAAAATAAAAGGAGGATTAAATAGAAAACAAAAGAATGGCAACTGTAATTCATATATATTAGTAACTACTAGAAATAACAAACTCCAAATAAAAAGATCATCAGACTGGATTTTTATATGCTGTTAATAAGAACTATAAATATTGGTAGACAGACATGCTAAAATCAAGAAAAAAACTTTACAAAAGAGTAGTGACTAAAGGAAGATATAGAATTAATAAGTAGGTTTTCTTTTCTTTTTGAAAATGAGAATGACTTAAGTATAGTACTTGTAGTCTAATGTGACTTTTTAAAAAAGATTTATTTATTTATGTACTTCTGCATGTACATTTGCACACCAGAAGAGGGCATCAGATCCCATGGGATTACAGTTATAGATGGTAGTGAGCCACCATGTGAGTGATGGGAATTGAACTCAGGACCTCGGAAAAGGCAGCCAGTGATCTTAACCATAGAGCCCCAGCCCCTGCGACATTTTTTTAATAGAAGTGTTATGGTTAATCTGGGTTGTCAACTTGGCTGGATTGACAGATGCCTAGAGTAAGATTAGGGAAGCTCACTTCTGGTGTGCCTGTTACAGCATCATTTTCAGAGAGGACTGATTCATAGGAGAGTAACAGGGGAATATCTCTCCCACAGGGGAATGTCTCTCCCAGGATGTAGATTCTCCATATAGTAGTCTAGAAGTCCAGGTAGAATTAAAGAAAAATAAGAGAAGGCCTGCCAAGGCAGGCTGGCTCCATCCTTCCTGAGCTAGTGCATATAGCACTGTCACCATCACCCATGGGCACCAGACTCCAGAGCCTTCAGCCTTCTAATGAAGATGCATAGCAGCTACACACTAGGGATCTTCCAGGCCTGGATTGGGGCTGCATCATTTGTCCTATTTGCTCTGAACTGAATTAACCTACTCTCCAGTATGCAGAAAGCCAATTTTGGACCACCAGCCTCCAACTGGGTAAGAAATTCTATAAATTGCCTTTTATAACAAATATCATAGCGAGGGAAAGAAAGAGATCTCAATTCTATTGCTTCTGATCTTCTAGAAAACTTTAACACAGGAAGAAAGGCAGCTTAAGTGGTTATGGTGAAGGAGTTTGTATATAAAGATAATAAGTAGATGCTTTAAGGTCTAATAGCTTGGAGAAAGGATAAGAAACAATTATTTTTATTGTAGTTTACAGAATCACTAGCCTTTGTTATATTGAAGGAAAACCTAACTGGTTTTATACAATTAGCTTAGAGAATGGCAGGAAACATGGGATGGGAGAAAATCCAGAGTGGACTAAAAATCATGACACCATGAATAGATTGCCTACGAGAAGTATGAATAGACTATTTGGGATTAGGTAAAAAGGTAACAAGAATATGAACCAAACCTCAAAGTCTTAAGGAAAGTAGGAGAAAGGCCAGAAAACAGGCAGTGACAGCAAGGAGAGGAACAGGGTAATGTTGATCAGATTATTTCTGTTGATCAAGTAAAGTTCCTACAAAGAACAGAAACTAACTAGGCCCCATTCTAGTGAGATTTTTCATCTGATTTTAGTAGGAAAAAAAACATGCTGCACAATTACAAAGTGGATTAATATCCTGGCTGAAGTCAAACAGACTGCAGAAATTCCTCCCCAACTGCAAATTTCCATCATGCAAAATTTTATCATACATACCTTTTCTGCAACTGTGCGCATTTCAGTTCCAGTGTATGTAAATTTGGGCTCATTCCTATTGGAGATAGATTAGAAAAGGAGGGAACTAGGGTTTGGAATAGAAAAAGGAGTCAAGGAAAAATAAGATAAACAGTTCTTGCAATGCAACTTTAGCTGAAACAAGGGGGGGGGGAGGGAACAGAGCAGACTCCAGGTATTAAGGAAGGGGCTTAATAAACAATAAGCTATGCTTTGCAGTTTAAACAAAGGAGACCCAAAGGTTTTACCCTCTCTCAAGCTTTCAAGTTACTAGGAACCTCTAGGATCACTGTAGGGTTCACAGGGGTGGGGGTGGGATGGGACAAAAATCCACTGATGATTTAGATGGAGGAATGAATCAACAAGGGAAAAGCCTCTCAATGTGTGGACATTATCTGCCACAAGGAAAGTTACTGGCATATCCCTGACATTTCAGGAAAGAGAGAATGTAAAACACAAAGCAAGAAAATGGAAAGCAATAGAATCACATGTCAAATATATTGATAGTCATTTTTAATAAGCTGCCTTTATTTCAGTCAACAAAGTTCTATTCGTGTACCTATCATACAGTAACCAATTGAGTTCCCAGAGCTCCAACAAAATTCTATTTATAAGGACTTTTACAGGTTCACTTATGATGTTGGTTCCTTCAGCCAGATTTTTCCACATGAGAGCATAAATGTCTCAAATAAAAATGATGCTATGATATGAGGTTAAAATGAACCTTTAGGGCTGTGATGGAATTCAGATTGTATTGATGAGGGAGCTCTGTACTGTTAATGTTAAGATACAACGTGTACACACTATTACCAAAGTTGTTGTAGTTCTTCACTAAGAATCAGTTTAGAGATTACAATATGATGTAAGTAAACAAATATAGTCTTACCTTATGTCATCATTCAACTGGAGTAGGAAAGAGCAGAAAACATTACTGACACATTGTTTATTAAGTTATAGGGATGCAAATTTACATGAAAATTAGGTCATATGTTCACACACAACAGCATGAAAGACTGGAGAATTCAATCTGAGCACTTTACAACTACACTGTATTTCCTCATCTACTTTCACACGTCTGTAACATTTAACCACAACAGAGACTTTGGAGTCCACAAAACCCTTCTGACCTGAGCACTTTGCCCTACTTTAAAAAGCTTTAGTGATGGCTCTGCTTCCCATAGGGAAAACTGGTGACGAGACGAGAAGCTGTAACCGTGGGCTGCTTGTTTCCTAATACCTCGATATTCTCATTATACCAGAACGTGTTTCTGGCCTGATTTGCTGCTTTGGTCACTGGTGTGATAACTCCCACCCCCATGAGCTCATGCAGACCGCTGAGGGTTTGCAGGTACATAAGCATGAATCACAGGGTCAGAGGAAAAGGACCTCGCGACAGCATTAGAAAACGCAAAAGGAATCGCGTTCCTGTGACCTCCCAGCCGCTTCAGGGACCACTGGGTACTGATCAGCAGGATTTCAGCCAGGTTGGCCGACCTACTCACCTCCCCTATACATAGACCCATCACCTCCTCCTTTTCAGTGCTCAGAGCATGGTTGAGACAAACTAGGAAAGCGTCAGACTCAAGATGAACCGCTTGCACAGCTTGCACCACCTGCACCGCCATCTTTGTCGGTCCCACTCACGTCCGCCTACGGCCCACAGCAGCCCGGCCAACCCAGTGCTCCGAAGCAGCCTTCCCAGCCCGGCGCTCGATGCTCCGCCCAGGACTGGCCTAGCGGCGCGATTTTCACAAGGGCGGAGCCTGGGGCGCGGAGGCGGTGCCCGCCTTAGCAGCTACCTGGGAGACTCCCTGGTCGGTCTGAGCTAGCGAAGCAGTGGGACACTGGTGGTGGCTGACAAAGGCGGTCTGCGCGGCAGTCCGGGCCGCTGGGTGGCTAGGGTGGCAGGGAGGCGGTGTTTTTCCGCCTGGGCGGACGTGGGCTGTGAGCAGCTCCCAGGCGCAAGGGCAGACGCCTCCATAGTGCTGGCGCCCATTTTGCCCGCCCTCTGAGGAGAACCCTGCGCGGCCTACAGGCGTCAGGGACAGCTCTTTGAGGCGACATCGCCACGAACAACGGCCTCTTTTGAAAGTTGGTCCTAAAACAGTTAAGGTTTTATTTTATTTTGTTTTATTTCTAAGTCACAGCCCTTGTATCTCTTTGGACCACGTCCGGATGCTGGCCTGACCTCCTAACTTCGGTTCTAGTGACCTCGGCCCGGGATGCCCCTTGGTTCGCCCTGGGCTCACGTCGCGATCCCCGCTTGAGTGTCCCGGGGTGGGGAACCTGGAAGTTTTAGCCTAGCTGTTCTGGAGAAGGAATAATTAGTCCAAGAAACATTATATTCATGTGAGTAACCTTTTACAGAAACAGTGTTTTACTGTGTCTGAAAAAGTAACTCCAGTTTTGCTTGCTGTTACTTTTTACAAAAGCTTTTACATATATATTTGTTTGATACAGGAAAAGAAGGATTGAGGGAGGGACTTCACTTTTTATTCAGGTTTGAATGTATCACATCAAGTAACTAATTCTAGGAAATTACAAATTTCCTCTGATCTCTTTCCTGGTGTCAGACATGATTAACTTATACGTAAAACTAATTTTATTTTAAAATATGCCAATGAACTAAGGGATAAATGTACAAATCTTCCTTCCAATTTATAAGTTTACCAATTACACGAGGGATTTAGTGTTGATTATAAATGAAAGTAAAATATATGCCACGCAGCCTCTACAGCTCATATGCTTTTGTTTGAATTTATTTTTTAAAATCCCTTTTTTAATTCTGAAGGCAGACAGATATGGCAGTACTGGAAGGGAACTTATTCAAGGTGCTACTTAAAGAGGTGTTGATGCTTTGCTCTTCTCTCCCAAGTCAGTTCCAACCCAAGTCTCCCCACAAATACTGTCCCAAATCCAGGGCACTGGTGCAATATATATGCCAACAACCTCTCTTTTTATCTTATGCTTATGTCACATCTTTCCATGATTAAGTTTCATAATGATAAAGGTTGGAGAAACTGCAGGGGTGTAATTGGACCTATCTGTATTTTCTCTTTAAGTTTCAATTTTATGTCATATGTTATTTTCAATTATTGTTCATAGCTAACATGTCCTGCCTTGATGGGGCAGCAGGGACTGCTCATCTTATTACATTTGCTTAAGTGATATTTTTGAATTTATCAATTTGTTTAGCCACCTTCAAAAAGAAAAATACCTTTTTTTAGTCAGTCTCATATTCTAAAATGTTCATGCTACCTTTTACAGCTCCAAACATTTGACCAGAGAGGGAAATAATGATTAACATTTATAGCAAGCTTATTATGTGCTAAAGACTCTACTAAGAATTTGCATACATAGTGTGTATAAACTGCCTCAACTGGAATCAGGCTTTGCAATCTCTAGCTGTGTGAACTAGTAGAATGGTTATCTAATTTCTCTGTGTCTTACTTTCATTACCTTTAATTGGGAATTATACCAATGCCCATCTCATAGCATCTCATGAAGATCAAGTGAGTCAATGTACCTAAACATATGTTTTTGTTTCTGTTTTTTTGTTGTTGTTGTTGTTTTGTTTTTCGTTTTTCAAGACAGGATTTTTCTGTGTAGCTGTCCTGGAACTCTCTTTGTGGACCAAGCTGGCCTTAAACTCAGAGGTTGGCCTGCCTCTGCCTCTCAGCACCTAAACATATGTTAAACATATGAGAAGTGTTTAATAAGTACCATTGAAGTCAATATGTTCAGTCAATATGTTCATAATTTTACACCTCAGGGAAACTGAGGTAGAGAAAGATTAGGTTGTCTGAAGGTCACAAAGCATCTAAGTGGCACAAGCAGGATTCATTCATCAGCCAAGCTGATACCTGGGCCTATGTTCTTTGGCAACTGAAATTATAATTGGATGAGGATATTAAATGGCTTTAAATAATTAGCATATTCAACTTATTGATGCTATTTAAAAACTCAAATACCTCAAAATTAAAGCAAATCATACTCTTGTAAAGAAAAAAAATACAAAACCATTCTTTCTGTAAAGGAAAAAAAAGATGGTTTTATTTCAGTTACAACCAAAGAAAGCTCTTCTGTATTCTGTCATTCATTTAGAACCTAATTTACAAAGTGTCTAAAATAATGTGTCTAGGTCAATATGGCTTTTGGAATCAAGGCAACTTCTATGGAGGCCATCTCTTTTAGTGGATGCTATAGCTGTAAAGTTATGCAAACATATTTTGGGATGCATTTGTATCTGAAACTGGTAGTATTTTTAAGTTAAATTGCATAGTTTTATATTCCATGTATTGTATTGTACCTTGTAACTAAATTTATCCTGCAGTTTTGAGATATTCCTTAGTTTGGAGAATCCTGTATATTGTGAACAAATACCATATGCCAAAACAATGTTCTCTAGTCAAATAAGTTTGGGAAATGTTAAACTATATAAAATCTCTACACAGTATAACTTAGTTGGAGTTTTTACTATACTAATATGGTTTTGTGATCTCCAATATTCCCAAACTTATTTGACCTAGGAAAATGTTGGGATCAAGTGTTCTAAAGAATCACATTTATGGAAATGATGTTCCATTCATCCAACATGTTATTTTTATAGACTTTGATCTAAATGCCTTTTGCTGAGCCTTTGCATCTACTAGGTGTGTTGATGTTTTCATAGTTATGTGGTGGCTTATCAGTCCCATGATCACTGCAGTTGCCTTTCTCTGGGCCGTTATGCTCTGAATGATAGGACACAGAAATCCAGGCTAATATGCTGAGTGTTGTTCCCAGGCTCATCTTGTCAGTGCGCAGCCTGTTAACCTTTGGAGGTCACAGCAGCACACTATACTGCCTTTCTTCTGAGAATATTTTGTAGTGCCTCATAGTAATTCAGAATATCACATGCTATCTACCTTCTCTTCCACTGGAATTATTTCCTTCCAATGTCAGTATGACCAATAAAGTTTTGTTTTTATTCAAAAGAAATTTAAATGTCAACATGTTGGTTGTTGCTAGGACCTACCTATATCTATGAAGTTGAGATGGTCTTGAAACCCTTAACAGCTGGTTCCTGCTTTTAAAAAAATTGTGTGTGTGTGTGTGTGTGTGTGTGTGTGCTCATTTTTATTTTTATATAGGAATTTACTGGGGGTGTTGTGTGTATGTCTAAAGCTCTACAAGAGAGGCAGAACACTTGTATTTGCTAAATGAAAAAAAATGGCTTACAAATGTATGGCTAGAGACTCAGGCATTTTAGGCAGATAGAAAGGAAGAGCAAGAGTATGCAGCTTGAAATAACCCTGGTATTTGAAAGAAATTTTGGTTTGAATAGAGTGGTAATGGTGATATTTGATGGAATTGGTGACATAGGGTGTAGCAATTGAATGAGAAGAAATTCAAGATAACTCATAACTTTTGAGTGTACAGAAGAGGTGATATTGCCATACAGAAAGTAGAGTTTGGTTAAGGAGAAAATGATGCTAACATAAATAAGTTGGAAAAGAGAGAGTATATCCAGGTGAAAAGGGGAACATGTGAGAGGTTCAGAGTCATAATCACTCAGGAAATAAATGGGTAACTATCATACCTATTCATTTGTCACAAAAATGTGACCATATTTTCTCTCTTTTTTTTGAGACAGGGTCTCCTTATGTAGTTAACCTAGAGCTTAGCTATATATACTAGTTAGCCTCAAACTTACTATATATGTAGCCTAGGCTGGCCTGAACCTTGCTCAGCTTCTGGCATGCTAGGATTACAGGCGTGCATCAACATACCTGTTTTGAGACAATAGTTTTTATTCCTACTTTCCTTTTAGGGGATAGGCAGAAAAACAGTGTTAAGGGGGGAAAATCAGATTCAGGATGGTATCCTTGAAAAAAAGGACTAGGTTTAGCTTCATTCCTTTATCTCTGGCTTCTCATTCCACATCATGATTGACACCTGGTTTGCTCTGTACAGTATCACTTTGAAGGCTCTAACAATCTCCCAAGCTATGCTTCATTTCCTTTCCCACTAATAGCTACTTATTGGGAATGGGGGGTCTCTATTGTGGGACAGATACCCACTGATGTATTTGTGCTCTGTAAAAGGTAGAAATACAGTGAATCTGCATCATGATGCTATGAGCGGTTCCTATGAGATTCTATTCATGAAAAATACATGTGAAGTTATGAGATGTAAAGCTGGGCATAGGACTATTATGGAGTTTCCTTGCCTCCCAAAACTCCAAGAACTGTACTTTATTTACTTCTCTTAAAGAGCAGAGAGATATTTTTGACTTTCTAGTTTGCAGAATAAAAATTTACAACTATGCCTCTTAGAAAAACAGGCTTCTGTGACATCCTGCTTAAGTGAAACAGGAAACTAGATGGATGGCTATTAATTGCTTTCAGAAAGTCGTGAAACTACACCAAATATTTTTCCTAAAATTAAAATCCCTTTCTGGATAAGCCTCACTAGTATAAATAACTTTTTAAATAAAATGACAGATATTTCTTTTACCCTTATAACAAACTTTGTCTCATTTTAGAAAGCCATATACATCATTGAGAATCTTTTTAAAAATGTAAACTGCTTGGAAGTGGCTTTTATCTGAAGAATATGGCTGTTTCGCTACTTTTCTGCCAAAATCATGTATCCTTAGGTACACTTTTGTGCATTTTCTATTGCTAACACACTACCATTGAATACTGCTTTGTAGATGCAAAAGAGAGAGAAACCAGTGCCCAGCCTCCTGCAGTTCTCATCTTATCTCCCCACAGAACAAACTTAGAATTCTTGATTGCTTTGCCATAGGAAGTTAGTATTACCTAGGCTTTGCCTGAGTGTCACTTCAGTTTCATTTTCAGAAAGCTTAAGATGCCATTTGATATGTTTAGGTTTACAAATAGATATGTATGAGGTTTGGTTCTGTTTGGTGGTTGCTAGTCCCAGGTCACCTTGCTCACTAGTGAGTTCATCCAAACCTCAAAAGTCACACCTGTGTCCTGTGCGCGGATGCTGCAGGCTTAGGTGGAGAAAAGCAGGGCTAGAATTGGAACCCAAAGCCCAGAATGGCAAGAGAGGATGTGGGGGCTCCACCCGATCATCTCTGGGTTCACCAAGAAGGTGTCTACCGCGACGAATATCAGCGCACATGGGTAGCTGTGGTGGAAGAGGTAACTGCTTTAATTTTAATTTTTTTCTTTGGCTTTCAAGTAACCTGGTTTCTATCTAGTCTCAAAATTCTGATGTCTTTGGTTTTATTTTTGATCATTCCTATTAGGAGACAAGTTTCCTAAAGGCTCGAGTCCAGCAAGTTCAGGTTCCCTTAGGTGATGCAACTAGGCCAAGTCACCTTCTTACTTCCCAACTACCTCTCATGTGGCAACTCTACCCAGAGGAGCGCTATATGGATAACAACTCTCGATTGTGGCAGATTCAGCATCATTTAATGGTACACATTTTGCTCAATCATTTTCCCTTGTACTGGGGATTTTACAACAGAGTACTTTATAAACTTTCTTTTTTCTGACAGGTCAGGGGAGTACAGGAACTACTGCTTAAACTTTTGCCTGATGATTAACCTGGTATGTATTTCTATTTTTTTCCTCCTTCTTCTCCTTCTTTGTTTTCACTCTATTCAGTTGTAATAATTTGAATGATTTTTTTTCAGGTGCTGGAATTCTATGAAGATATGTTCCTCTGTTCTATTCACATCATTCACCACTACAGTGCTCCCACCCTTGGGGCCGGGTGGGGAGGGAGTAGTTTGAAAAACTACTGATGTTTAGGAAGGGTCATGAAGAACACTGCCAGTAACACTACAGAGACAGGGTTACACAGGGCAGAAATCAAGCCAACAAAAGCATTTAGTCAGGAAATGTAACTTGAAATTGACTCCTCTGGAAATTGCCATAGAACCTTTAATGGACTTCATCGGTTGAACCTGGGATCTGGTGAATCCCACAAAAATCAGCACATGCTACAGAACAGATGCCCTCATCACCAAGGACTTGGTACTGATTTTAGAGAGAAGAGAGCAACTTCTAGCAGCATCAACATGTATTTGTTGCTTATTTCCCCTGCAGCAAATTCAACTGCCTTTCCTTTTTCCATCCTGTAAATATCTGAGGTTTTGTTCTAGTGTTTCCCATCCCAGTACTGACCTAATTTGGATTTACTGAGAACTTAAGGAGTTCTGGGAGAAAAAGGTTATTTGTACTGATAAAATTAGCTTCAAAGGCTCTTATGCCTTTCTTCTTTCTGAAACTGTGTCTTTGAATTGTTTTTTACAAGTTTCTCATCTAAACCTTGTGAATCTAAATTATTTGATTACAAACATTTTACGTATTTGGCTTCCATTTGACCTCAAAAGATAATGTGAACTTTAATTGGCACTTTTCTCAAGAGGTAATAGCAACTAACATTGCTAATTCCAGGGAAAGTATTTATTTTACCTGTAAAAAATTTCCTGAATTAAAGCAGTCATGACAGTTTATATACATTAAAGTAAGGTTTTGCTTTTTAAAATAAGTCTTGGGCCCAGAGCAATGGTGCATGCCTATAATCCAAGCTATTTGGAAGACTGAGGCAGGAGGATCACTTGACCCCAGGAGTTTGATGCCAGCCTAAGAAACATAATGAGGCCCTATCTTTAAACAAACGAAAAGCAGTTGGGTATAATAACTACCGTGTATTGAGTTCTTATTGCTTTCCAGTTACTATTCTGTGCACTTTATATATTTTATCATGTTTAGTGCTTCCATCAGTTCTTTGAGGTACGTATATTTCCTGTTGACATGAATAGTGAAAGAAAAAAAATGTTCAAAAAGTTTAATCATTTACCAAGGGTTTCTTTTATGAATCATAGAACCAGGCATTGGGCCAGGCCTTTAAAACAGTGGTGTCATTCCAACATTTGCTTCTAATATTCAAGATGACTAGACTGATTTTTTTTCATGTCTGTATCTTCCATACTTAATGAGATGGAAATATTTTTAAAAAATATAGTTGATTCATCCTATCAATTAAGAAAGAGTATTTTCAGTGCAACTATTTTTCCAACAATTGTAAGGTCATTCTACTTGCCCCAGAAGAAAATTCTGTGTAGATAGGCTTCAAAGTCTTTATAACTAAAAAAGCAACATTTTAATAATTTTTTTTGTTTTAGTTTTCTGGATATGCCACAAAAGGATCCATGCCAGAAACAAGCCTGTGAAATACAGAAATGTTTACAAGGTAGTATATAGATTTTTTTAAATACTATTTTAAAACTTTACCTGTCAACTAACTATAAGAAACTAATTATGTTATCAGCAGCTTTCATTAACTTGAATTAACTAATCATGAATATTTTCTTCATTGTATCATGAAATGTTTAGAATATTAAAAGAGATGTTATGTAGGGAATGGGAGGATGTCTTCAGTGGTAGAGCACTTGTCTAACATGAACAAAGCCCCACTGGTTCTATCCTCAGCACCACATACACACAAAAAAGTGATGTCATTTAAGCTATGGGTTCTTGAGTTCCATTGTACATTAGAATTACTTAACATTTTTGTTGTTGTTTTGTTTTGTTTTGTTTTGTTTTTTGAGATAGGGTTTCTCTGTGTATCAGCCATGGCTGCCCTGGAACTCATTTTGTAGAGCAGGCTGGCTTCTAACTCAGAGAACCACCTGCCTCTGCCTCCCAAGTATACTTGGAGAACTTTAAAACTTCTTTAGTACACTTAAAGCAGATTTCCTGGAGGAAAGGTCTGAGAAGGCATCATTTTATAAAGCTAACCAAGTGATTTTAATGCACAACCACAGTTAAGAATTACTGAGCTAACCAGGCCATGGTGGCACATGCCTTTAATCACAGCACTCGGGAAGCAGAGGCAGGCGGATCTCTGAGTTTGAGGCCAGCCTGGTCTACAAAGCAAGTTCCAGGACAGTCAGGACTACACAGAGAAACCCTGTCTTGAAAAACCAGAACAAAAAAACAAAAAAAGAATTACTGAGCTAAGCAAAGTCCTTCTATAAAAAGACTGGTTGAGGAATTGAGGACATGGGGCATCTGTGTCAAAACTCAGATGGCTGTAGCTGTGTAGTTTACTGATACTATGCTGACTTTATCAGTTCTAAAGCTTTTAATGGAGCCTTAGACTTTTCTAAGTATAGAATCTTATTTATAAACAGAAATAATTTGACTTCCTGCTTTCCTATTTGTATTTATTTTATTTCTTTCTCTTGCCTGATTTCTCTGCTTAGCATTTCAAGTACTATATTAAGTAAAGGTAGAGAGAATGGAAACGCTTTCCTAGAGGAAAAGGTTGCTTTCAGTTTTCCCTTATCGATATGATATTGGCTATAGGTTATAGTTAGCATTTATTCTGTGAAGATACAACCCTATTATACCTAGTTTCTTCAAGATTATTTTACATGAAAGGATGCTGAATTTTATTGAAGGCCTTTATCCTATATCTATTGAGGTGTTAGTGTGGTTGTTTTGACTCTATTTATATATTGTATTAATTGATTTCTGTATGTTGAACCATATTTATATATTTGAAACAAAACCAACTCTTTTCGTTGGTGTTACTGAATTAAGTTTTAAAGTAGTTAACTTAGGTTTTCTACATGTATGTTCATTAAAAGATCTTTGATGTTGTTTGCTTTTTACTCTTTTGGCTCTTTGTTCTTTTGGGGGCCCACCACCCAGCTCCCAAATAAATCACATATGGAGGCTTATTATTAATTATAAATGCCCGGTCTTAGCTTGGCTTGTTTCTTGCCGGCTTTTCTTGACTTTAAATTATCCCATCTACCTTTTACCTCTGGGCTTTTTCCTTTTTTTACTTCTGTATATCTTACTTTCACTCTTACTCTGTGGCTGGCTGTGTGACTGAGTGGCTGGACCCTAGTATTCTCCTCTCCTTGTTCTCTTGATCTTTATTCTCCTCCTAGATTTCCCCTTCTATTTATTCACTCTGCCTTCCACCCCCACCTATCCTTTCTCCTGCCTTACTGTTGGCCATTCAGCTCTTTATTAGACCATCAGGTGTTTTAGACAGGCAAAGTAACACAGCTTCACAGAGTTAATAAATGGAACATAAAAGAATGCAACACATCTTTGCATCATTAAACAAATGTTCCACAGGATAAAACAAATGTAACACATCTCAGAATAATATTCTACAACATTTCCCCATTTTTGTCTAAATAAAATGAAAGGTTTTAACTTTAACATAGTAGAACTACATACAACAAAAACAATTATCAAGTAAGAATTACATTTACAATATTCAGTCCATTTGCATTTAGCAAATTCAGAGAAAATACTGCATCATCTATCCTAGCTTAGTAAGTTCAAAGTTTTACGCCTAATTTACTTTCTATTATAACTAAGGAAAACTGAAACTATAACTATCTAGTCTTAAACTCCGGCAAAGACCCCCCAGAAGGATGTAATATTACCTAACAACAGAGACATCTTGCTGCCTGGACAGTCACCCAAAGTTCCTGTGCAATGTTGGGGCATCCATCATCAACCTAAAAGGCCCAGAATATCTAGCAAACTTTTCAGTGAAGCAGAAATTTGAAGGACTGTCCTGCCTTGTATTGGCAAAGTTCATCGGTCGCTTTCCTCTGTGTCCTGCAGAATATCTGGCAGACTCTTCTGTGAAGCAGGAATTTTGAAGGATTGTCCTACCTTATTTTGGCAAAGTTCAACAGTCTTTTTTCCTGTGTGTCCTGCATGTCCAATCTGCACAGTATATTATCAGCAGTCAAAGGGAAGAGCAGTTTCTTTGCCCAGTGGCTAACCTTGCCACAATGAAATCAAACTCCATAAAAAGTTTCTTCAGTGCCATCATCTCTGAAGTAAATTGGTACTGCCAGAAGCAGATGTGTCTCATTGTCATGAAAACCCCTAAGTTAACAAAACATTTTAAATGCTATATTTTATAGGTCTTTGAAGTGTTTGAAGGCCATTTAATCTAAAATGTACCTATTTAACCTTGAAAACATACCTAATGTGATTACAAGTTTAATCATTATACATTAACTACTAACCTCATTTCTTATTTATACATTGCATTTTTAAATGAACTGCATAAGTACAATACCCCAAACAAGTAGAAATATATATACAGTGTGACAAAATGAACATTAAATTTGTATCAATATCCCAAAATCCATGCCAATGCAAAATATCTGAGATTAATAGTTGTCTTTTTATCCTATATTCCCTTAAATTATAACAAACATCCATAACCTACCAAATACCCAAAAGGCTTCCACACACCTCTTGGGAATGTGGGTGTCGTGTTCTCCAAACTGCTTCCTGCTGTCTGTCTGTGGGTGAAGTATCTATAGGGTCTTTGAGAAAATTTGAAATAATGACCAAGTTCTGGGAAGACCAGCAGTAACCTTTGTGGTAGATATTACCTGTCAAGTTTCAGGAGGTCTTCCTTGACCGAACCTGATCCATATTAACCTGGAACGAATCTACAGTCTCTTGTTTTCTGTGGAAACCAAAGCAAAACCTCTTTCGCAAAGTAACACATTTTTTTTTTGTTTCTTTTTTTAAAGTTAAGACATTCCTAAAGTATGTAGGTTGGTTCCATTTAGCAGTCCAGTTCACAATCCCATGTCTCTTAGCAGCCATTGTTTGCTTATCAGCAGTCAAAAAATTCAAAATCAACACAATAACATACAGGATCCAGACTCCCTGTGTGTTTCCCATCTTATGTGGCTTTTTTCTTTTACTCTCTCTTTAAAGACTATTTTATTTTAAAACTATTTCTTTCTTTCTATGACTATCTATACCCATATTCTATTCTTTGTTAACCCTACGCCATTGTTAAACACACTGGAACCTGTTTAGAGATTTGTTGCATCTGGACCTCTTTTACTACATATCTTTTAGTTTTGACCACATGAGCAAACTTTAAACTGCTAAGCTACAGCTGGATCCTCTGGAGCTGTTCTGTTGGCTGGCTCTGCCCACTTCTCGGTGTTAAAGCCAAGCCTAAAGCTCACAGCTTGTTCAGTGGTAGGTGACCAAGAACTGCATTCAACCTTCCTAGAGCTCTAGAATGCTGATGCTTGCACTGTGGCAGGCATTTTTTTACTTAGTTTTTTGTTTCTATTTAGTGTGAAAAAAAGCTGTTTAAGTGCTCTGCTGTAGAGCAAGGTTTCTTAAAGGAGCCATATCCTCTCTTTTTTCCAGCTTTCTTAGGCCCTAGGGATATTTGAGCCCCATGTTGGTATGCCAAAAACTTGTCTGTTGTTTTTGCTCTTTTGGCTCTTTGTTCTTTTGGGGGCCTGCCACTTAGCTCCCAAATAAATCACACATGGAGGCTTATTGTTAATTATAAATGCCCAGCCTTAGCTTGGCTTGTTTCTTGCCAGCTTTTCTTGACTTTAAATTATCCCATCTACCTTTTACCTCTGGGCTTTTTCCTTTTTTTACTTCTGTATATCTTACTTTCACTCTTACTCCATGGCTGGCTGTGTGGCTGGGTGGCTGGCCCCTAGCCTCCTCCTCTCCTTGTTCTCTTGATCTTTATTCTCCTCCNAGATTTCCCCTTCTATTTATTCTCTCTGCCTTCCAGCCCCACCTATCCTTTCTCCTACCTTGCTATTGGCCATTCAGCTCTTTATTAGACCATCAGGTGTTTTAGACAGGCAAAGTAACACAGCTTCACAGAGTTAAACAAATGCAACAAAAAAGAATGCAGTACATCTTTGCATCATTAAACAAATATTCCACAGCATAAACAAATGTAACACATCTTAAAATAATATTCCACGACAATATTTTTTGCAAAATAAATTTTTTTGCAAAATAAATTTGGAAGAATTCTTTCCCTTTTCTTTTGTATATGGCATTTTGCCTGCACATATGTCTGTGCACCACATGTGTGCCTGGTGCCCATAGAGGCCAAAAGATGGTTTTGGATCTCCTAGAACTGGAGCTACAGACAGTTGTGAGCCATCATATGAGTACTGTGAATCAAACCTAGGTCCTCTAGAATAGCAGCCAGTGCTCTTAATTGCTGAGTTATCTCTCCAGCTCCATTCTTTCCCTTTCTATTTTATGGTCTAGTCTGAGGACCATTGGTGTTAATTTTTTGTTTTTGTTTTTAAAATAATGGTTGTAGACCATCTATATAGCATTGCAAAGCCCTAAATTCAATCCCTACTACCACAAATATGTCAGAATCTGTGCTTTTCTTTAATGGGAGATTTTTTTATTATACATTCAGTCTCATTGCTTGCTATTGATTTATTTAGATTTTTCATATTTGGGAGTTCAATTTTGATAGGTCATATATGTAGAAATTACCCATTTTCTTAGACTTTCAAATTTATTGACATATCATTTTTCAAAATATTTATTGATTATTTCAGTTGTTTCTACTGTAATATTCCTTTTGTCTCCTATTATTATTATTTCTATTTATTATTATTACTGCTGCTATTGTTGTTGTTATACTGGAAATTGAACTTGGGGCCTTGTGTAAACATTCTACCAATGAGGTTTACTCTCATGTCTCTTGTTACTTTTTAAATTTTGAAGTTATCCTATCTAGCCTTGAACTCACTCCACAGCCCAGGTAGGTCTTGAACTTGAGATCCTCCTGCGTCAGCCTTCTGAATATTTTAGGATTATAGTGCCATACCACTGGGCTTGGATTTTAATTTTATTAATTTGAATCTGAGTCTTCTTTCTTTTGATTAGTTTAGCTTGTTCGTCAACTTTGTTTCTTTTTAAAAAGTCAACTGTTTCATTGCTTCTTTGTATTTTTTATGTTCTCCTTTAATTTTCTACTTGATTTTTATTTTCTTTCCATTTATTAGTTTTGAGTTTGGCTTGCTCTTGTTTTTTTCTAAAATCTTGAGATACATTCTTAGGTATTTATATGAGATCTTATTTTTTAATATGGGCACTTACAAATTGTGAGTTAAAATGCACTATACATCAAATAGACTTAACAGACTTCTAGAGAATATACTGTCTAACAGCAGCAGAATACATATTATCTTCATCAGCCTATGGAACTTTCTCCAAGATAGATCAGGCTGGCTGGCTAAAGGGTATGTTGCTTCCCATTCCAAGAACTTTTGGTATATACAGCCAGCCTGAGCCACCACTAGCCCATGTTTATATGTGGCCAAGGGAGGACTCACTCAAGGCCCTCAGTCTGTGTAGCTGGGAGACTGACAAATGCCCTAGCCACATACCGTATCCCCAGTGCCTCTGAGTTCTGAGCTGGGGGTGGAGGGTTGCAGGAACTAAGCAATCCACAGGTATTAGTCTTGGGCACTCTCAGCCTTAGAACCCATAGTAAAGCACACCATGGTCACCTTACCTTTA
>LZPO01027478.1:135582-164706 GCA_001675575.1 Neotoma lepida | reverse complement strand
CATTGTGAGCTCCCACTTTTATTTTAAAAGAGGGGGGATTAAATTTGACATTCAAGCTTCAGTTTGCTATGAAACTATGAAAATGTGGGTTGTATGCATTTTCTAATTCATCAAATACAAAACGGGACTAGTGGCCACTAATATCAAAAACTATGGCCAAACGCACTTGACTAAAACAGAAATTATGTGTTAAAATAGCATTCACCCACTTATAAATTGTGATTTTCTTCCTATTAGACTTTTAGATAGTTATTAATGAACTCTCCTTTTACTTCTTGACCTGTTGACAGATTTCTAAATCAGAAAGAATTCAATAGAGTTGGGTATATCTTCCTTCTAGGTGCTAAGTGAAAAGGAATGCTTAATTACCTTGTACCTTCTTAGTTCTGTGAGATCATTACTAAAACTTGCCTGTTTTTCAGCCAACAACTATATGGAATCGAAGTGTCAGGCTGTCATCCAAGAACTTCGTAAGTGTTGTGCTCGATATCCCAAGGGAAGATCTTTTGTCTGCTCAGGATTTGAGAAAGAAGAAGAAAACCTAACACTGAAGTCTGGATCCAAGTAAAGTTGTACTGAGAAGTTAAATTCTGCTTCATGTTTCCCTTAAGTATGTTTTATTTACTACCCCTTCTCCAAGCCAGGTAGCAGCAAACAGCAAATTAAAAAGTCAATTGTAAGAGTTAGCAAATGTGCCATCTATGCAATATAGACCAAAATAACCTATGTTAGAAAATAAATGTGTAATGTAAAAGGGAGCGGCTAAAATAAACCCATTTTACGTGAAAATTTTGGGTTGTTACTGAATGTATTTTAAGAGACTATTTTGGTGATATTTTATCTGTGTCCCCCAATAAAATTTATCTGAGGATCAGAGGAAAAGGCCAGCCACTATATTAGACATAGAAGTCAGGCAATGGTAGCACATACCTTTAATCCTATCACTCAGGAGGCAGGGATCTGTCTGGATATCTGTGAGTTCAAGGCCAGACTGGGAACAGAGCTGGGCGTGGTGGCCACATGCCTTAAATTCCAACACTAGTTAACCATAGAGGTCTGGAGGTCTGTACAGATATATAGGAAGTGACAGAGCTAGGCAGGTAGAGGAAGTGATGTAGCTAGGCTGAGAGAGCAAATGAGATAGCAGAACAAAAAGCCGTATAGGCATGGGTATACAGGAAGTAGGTCTCTTTGGAAGCTGAGGGTCAGTAAGGTGAGGTTGGCTTGTGGCTTTTCCTGTTCTTCTGATCGCTAAGGTTTTAACCCTGATATCTGTCTCTGTGTTTTTATTAGTAAGACCATTTAGCAATTCATCTTACAGACTATTAGATTCGGATATTAATGAATTCTCCTTTAATACCTGAATTCAGACTGTTATCTGTATCTTGACCTTGCTTGCCAAATCTTGGATCTTTGTTGAATATAGATGAGAAAAACAGAGAATTGTGTAGAAAACAGAGTTAATTACAGAATAACATGAAACACTCTGAAGAGGAAGTGGATAATGGTCAGAGACCATTATGCCAACGTACCCATTGAGGTAGATTGTATACTATTTTCTTCTTTTGTTTTTTAACCTCTATTTTATGTGAGTAGGTATTCTGCCTACACGTGTGTCGGTATACCATGTGTGTCTTGGATGTCCTGGAAGTGGAGTTACAGACAGTTGTGAGCTGCCTTGTGAGTGCTGGGAAATAAACTCAGGTCCTCTGGAAGAGCATCCAGTGCTTTAACCCCTGAGCACTGATTGTATACTATTTTCTAAATTTCTAGAACAGGCATGTTTCCCAGGGGTATTTTCCTGTCCAGGTGACTGATAAGCTCATTTGGATTAACTTGCAAGAATGAGGGAACAAAGTTATGGCTTTGTTCTTTACCTGGAAGCCCCTGGCTAGATAGTAATCTTATGACCTTCCTAACAGTTCAGAATGCAATCTGCCCACAGCCAAAGGTACTCAGATCCCTTTCTTTGGATCAGTAATCAAAGTCCCACAGTTTCAGTTCCTGGTTTTACAAACTGCTGATTATGGAAGAAGCCATCCTCAATAAGCTTAAAGCCTGATAATATATAACTAGCAATTTAACAAGACCAGTAGTGTCAGTGATAAAACCTAAGTTGCATGAGGCCCTCCAGCATTAGAATCATAATACCTTTCATAGATTACATGCTACGTTATTCTAAAGTTTCTTTTAACCTAATTCAATACCAATAATTCAGTTTCCTTCCAAATGCCAGTAGGAACGTTGTTCTTTTGCATCCCCACCACAATGCCTAGCCACAGATACTTAATATTTCCTCAGTGATAGGAAAAGCACATAGTGAAAGAATTTTCCCTCACAAGGGTATCTTGGCAGTCGGGAGNCAAGGAATACCACAAAGTCATACCATGCAACAAACCTCACACAAGAGACTTATAGGGGAGAGACACAGAATGGTGGCTGCCTCTGACTGGAAACAGAGACATCAATGGGCTGGGTAGAAGGGCAAGCTTGTGAAGGATCTTTGAAGCATGCACAGTGAACTAGTGAGAAAGCACAGTGCAGTGAGAAGTATTGCTTGGCCATTAACACTGAGTCAGGGGAGCAGGGAGGGGCAGAGTGAATTTCCACTGGCCTGTTACTGTAAGTGTTATATCTCTGAGGGGAAAAGTTTCCCCAATACCAGTGTTGCAGCTCTGAGGGGGAAATGTTTCCCCAATTCAAGTGTTACAGCTCTGAAGGAAAAGGCATCCGGCAGTTGGGAGCCAACTTCAAAGTCACTCCACACAACAAACCTCACACAAGAGATTTTTGGGAAAGATACAAGAGGGTGGTGCCCTCTGCTTAGGAGAGAAGCAGCAAAGAAGTAAATGGGAGCAGTCTTTATATAGGGTTTCTTGGGGGAAGTTTTAGATTTCCAAGGTGGGCATTGGTGGGACTTCATGTCTTGAGCTTGGGGCAAGTGCAGGGATTGGAGGCATTTCGAATTCAGGTTTTTGAGCTCAGGGGCTGGTGGGTTTTCAAAACCCAGAAGTGAGCACAGACTTTTTACCCTACAATTAGCCTACCTACACATAGAGTCTTCTAATGTTCAGTAATCCCAAATTTATCATGGAGGAATGGAAGAAACACTCATTGCAAGTCAGTGTGAGGCCTAATGAGAACCAAACTATCAGAGCTACACTGAAGCTGAAAGGTTTTTATTCAAGGCATGAACTGCCAAGCTGTACTTAGAGTGCACTTCACTCCAAGTGAAGAGAGAGCAACCCCACAAAAAAAGGGAGTGGGGGGGGTTTAATAGGGTGGTCTTAGTTTGGTGAGGGAGCATTGTGTGAAAAGAAACTGCTGTAAGCAAAAAAAAATTTATGTGGGTACTTCTGGTCATAAGGATAGCAGGATACAGACAAGGAGGCTTCGTTAGAAAAACAGGATGTTGTACTCAAGCTGCTCTGCTAAGATAAGGATCAGATGACTTCTGAGACATGCAGAATGTTCCATTTCCATTTTTCTGAAGGGGCCAGGTCCCACCCAGATCATCCATCTTGGTGTTTTCAGCAAGTCCATCTTGGGCCAACCTTACAGTCAGCATTATGTGACAAAACTTTTCCTAGTGAAATGTAACACACATATCTACTCAACCCAGATAGAGATCCCATGCCCATGACAGACCAAAGTACAGATACCACCAAAGTCCAACTTGGAGAACAAATGAGTTTTAATGGAGTTAATTGTAAGTAAGGAGCAGAAACTACCCAAAGGCAGCTGCATCTACAAAACCCACTCCAGCACAGGCAACAGCTCACAAAAGGTGGGAATCTGGAGCACATTGCACAGCCTGCAGGCAGTTCAACAGCTTGAGTATCTCAAGTGACTCATTTGATCTAAACCTCTTCCTGGTAGTCCAGCTGGTTTCTGATTCTTCCAGGCAGCTGGTCTGGTCTTAGGATCTTCTTTGCAGCTTGGCTGGTCTGAGAGTCTTCCTTGCAGTTTTATTGCTTACTCTGGGAGGGAGGAGCCTAGTGAATCTGGTCAATTTCAGGGACTTCCTGAAGCTATTTGAGTTGTTTACCTTCCTGCTTAAGGAGCTTCCCAGCAGGATGGAATGTTTCAATCTCAGAGGAAACTGTTACAGAATATTCAGGCAAGCAGCAACAGAAGTAAGAATTTTAGGTGGTTTATCTATTCTTTATTTCCTTATAATCAAAACTTATTGTAGTAGATCCAGATAATATCAAAACAAAACTGCTTGAAGGAAACCTGTTGATAGCTGGCAGCTATTTTATATCCATTTACTTGCCTCAAATAGATGTTAGTTCTACTGTTACCCCACACCCCCCAAAAAGAAAGATGCCTTTTGGGTCTGAGAATGTAGCTCAGTTGGTAGAGTACTTGGTTAATGTGTACAAGGCTCAGGGTTTGACCCCCAGCACTGCATGAACCAGGCATAATGATACAAACCTGTAATCCCAGCACTCAGGTGAATGAAATCAGGAGAATCAGGAGTTCAAGGCTATCCTTAGCTACATAAAGAGTAGCCTAGACTATGTGTGACCTGCCTTGAAAAGGGGGGGATGCCTTTGTAAGAAGATGAGTGAGAAAATTCTGGTAGTTCCTTGATGTCCAAATACCATTATTTGATAACAAATCTCTTTTTTTCTTTTAATTTTAAGTATGTGTGATGTGGCTGCAGTCATGTACATACCATTGATACAATCTAGGGGTCTTGATTGAGTTCATCTTCTCTGCCACTTAAAGAATTGAAAGGCAGGAAAAATCTTGAGGGCAACAGGTGGCAGCAGGAATATCTCAATCACCACAGACAGAATCAACAGTTGAAGAAAGGCTTTTGTTCTGGGTGAGGAGACATACTTGCAGCAGACACACAGAGAAAAAGGCCCTTTGCAAAGCGGAGTGAGGCCCTAGGAAGACAAAAAATCCAGTCTCTTCTTGGGGTCTCAGGATTTTAAATCTCTGAAGAGTTTTCCTTCCCTAATTTAGAATTGGTCAGTTTGAAGAAATATAGGATGGCTGATTGATCCATAACTGTTGTATAGTATATCCTGATCAGGTCTTGAATTTGTTGAGCCAGTCCATCAGCAGGGAAGGCTTGTATTACACTGCCAGACTTTTATCTCAAGTCAGGAGTGTCTGCCTAATATGGTGCACATTTGGAAGTTAAAGAATAACTTTCTCAAGTCAGTTCTTATGCCACAATGGTATAGCCTGTTGAATTCTGCCTAACCCTCTGTCTTAGTTAGGGTTTTTAATGCTGTGAAGAGATACCATGACCATGACAACTCTTATAAAAAAAACATTTAATTGGGATTGCTTGCTTACAGTTTCAGAGGTTCAGTCCATTATCATCATTGTGGCAAGCATGGAGGCATGCAGGCAGACATGGTGCTGGAGCTGAGTGCTACACCTTGCAGGCAACAGGAAGTCAACTGACACACTGGGCGCTTTCCTGAACATAAGAAACCTCAAAGCCCACCCCCAACAGTGACATGCTTCCTCCAACAAGGCCACACCTCCTAATAGTGCCACTTCCTTTGGGGGCCACTTTCTTTCAAACCACCACACCCTCCCCAATCCAACTCTTTTCTTCAAAGCAACATTTTTTCTAAAGCATTCCTAGGAATCACTGTAACATTGGAAAAAAAGGCTTCTTCTGTGGTTAAATACTTGAAGAATGCTAGCCTAGACACATGTAAATGGTTACTTTCCTGCCAGAGTTTAGTTTTTCATATGTTAATATGAGATACAATTCTCTGTAGTATTATCCTGTTGCCAAATTGATCCTCTTTTGTAGACAAGCTTTTCTTTGAGTGATTTGGCTCCAAAGAGACTTTCTGGGAATATGCTGTCTGAGAGATATTTGGTCAACAAAGAAGGGTAATAGTTCTAAATTCCCATGAAGTAATTTAAGTGAACTATCATTAATAGTAAAATCATTTTAATAAAGCACTTTACAATTATAATGTTTACATCACTTATGAATCTAAATTGCACTTAAAATAACATTTGATAGTGATTGCTTACGACTTACATGTGACCCACAAAATCAATTAATTGTTTTTCTGTTTTATTAGTTATGTTTATTTAATTAATAAAGCTTTAAAACATTTTAAATATTTCTCTCTTAAAGTATACTACCTTATTTTGAGTTTCAAAAGCTTCTAAGTATTTGTTCCTTTCTTTAAACTATCCTGTCTTAATTTAAGTCAACAGATCTATTGAAAGATACTGACTTAAATCTTATTCTCTTTAGCTATTATGGTATACAGAAAAATGAATACTTTTTGATGTAACTCTGACCAAGACTAACACTGAAACATAGTCTTTGGGGAAGAACTCTTATGACAGCTATGATCTCATCCCTCATTTTGGAAATACAAAACCCTCCAAACAGCTATTAGTGATGCTAAGTTTAATCACTTGGTTAGTGATTGACAGACCTTAGCAAGGATGTTACTTTTCAATAGCTATGGGTAAATCAATTGTAGGGTGACATATGCACAGCAAGTGAACATTCTACTACTCTACAGCCTTTTATTCAGTAATTACAGCATATACTGATGGCAAAAATCCCCTTTTCCATTTTCCTACAATACACTTTTCTTCTTTACAATGTAGCTCAGTAAATTGTGGTATTATATTAGTGTTCAGTATCCAGAAATCATCTCAAGTTAGTTTTAAAATAAAATTTAAAAAGTATTCACTTATTAACAGAATTGTAATTTTATTAGCACCTACTTCCAACTCCTTCAGTGGTTCTCTGTCTTCACTGCTTATCAAGAAAATCTGAGATATGTGAAGGCTCAGACTACCACAATGGCACCCTGGACCAGTGAAGTCAAAACTCCTAGGATAAGAGCCACAAATCAACATTTAAAATTCCACAGGTGATTCCCTTGTGTAAGCAAGGATGAGAACTGCTATCCTTAGTAATCACATCATTTCTTAACATTTTAATATTGGAAAAAGTAGACAGTTTTGATACAGCAAAAATGTGAAAAGAGGCACTGGGAACAGAAAGGAGTGGGAGGAAGGAAAGGAGGAAAATAAGGAAGGAAGTCTAGCTTTTCTTCAACTTCTCCATCTCTTAAGAAGGATAAAAGCATCACAGATCTGAACCATGCTGCATGGTTTCTGGGAAATCAGGTTCAGAACTAAAAGTTTTCTCCAACAGTTCATGGTAACCTGATTAACTGAACAGAGAACTTATTTTAAATAGAGACTCTATTTCACAAAATCAACTTCTTCTCATGACAAAAAAGAAAAGAAACTGCTAATTTAGGCAGCAGATTCATTTCCCTGTAGGGATGGCTAGATAAGAGCTTTCCTCTCAGATGAAACAAACACTGATGGTACTCAAAAATTTCAAATTCATTTGCATATCACTTTTTCAGGAAGAGATTTGTAATATTTTTCCAAACTATAAAAGTACAGCTTTCAAATAAGTGCTTAACCCTTAGTTATGTCCACCTTTACAGCAAAAAATGAGAGAAGAATAAAGAGAGCATTCTTAATAATTAACTACAGAAGACCTCTACCTTCAAAAATTACAAGCACACACCTTAAAAGGTACTCTACAGTACCTAGAATTACATAGCTCATTCTTTGCTGAATCATTATATTTTTCCACTTGAATTGTGTATGGTCTGCCAAAATCCATGAGACATTAACTTCCTAAATCCAGTAGTATAGGCTCTGGCCCAAGTGATGGGTCATATGGGGGAGTCAAAAACCTCAAACTGTTTACCAATGTCTATAGAGTGGTGAGAGGTCAGGGCAAATAAAGGGTCATTTGGGAGGAGTCTTGTTAGCATGTTATCAGAATGATGACACTTATAGCAATGAGTGGGCTGCTCTTACACAGGTAGGAATCCCCTGGGTTCCTGGTTTAAAAAAAAAGGTTTCACAGAGCCTTGGGTAGAGTGGAAACATTGGAATCTATCTGTTGAGCGCACATAAGCATGCCAGAAAAAAAGAATGCCTCTCCCTCTCCCCCTTGGCCTTCTGTCTGATGGAGAATATCACAAACATTGTAACTCTGCAGGAGCATCCTCATCATACCCTGTCCCTTGTGGGAGGCACACTTGGTCAAAGGGTTGTCCAGAGTAGCAAGGATGCAGGGCAGAGCCATAGTGCCATGAAAAATGAATTTCTAAATGGTCTTGTTAAATAAAACATGGAGCCAAGGATAGGGGTGAAAGTCTGACAGAGATCAGAGGAATTAGGAACAGCCGCCAACCTCACCTTAACAATGCTGCTGCTTCCAAAACAGAGTGTGTCTAACTTTCTATACCTCCACATATATATCCCTTTCTGTTCTGTTCTCCCGTTGGCTCTTTCAGCCTAGCTACATCACTTCCTTCTATCACCCATCTCTGTCACTTCCTGCCTATCTGTATAGACCTCCAGAATTCTATGGTTGATGCTGGGATTAAAGGCGTGTGTCTCCACGCATGACTTTTTTCCTAGTGTGACCTGGAACTCACAGAGATCCAGACAAACCCTTGCTAGGTGATAGAATTAAGGGTGTGTGCTAATTGTAAGACTAGCAGCTGACCTTGTTCCTCTGATCCTCAGATAAATTTTATTGGGAGACATAGATAAAATACCACCACAGTGCCACTGAGGGGGATCAGAAGTGAACCAGAGGCTATAGAGTACTGATGGAGTGCACTGTTCCTGCATTTCTGCCAGCAAGGGGAAACAAAAACACCAACACATGTTCAAACACCAAGCTTCTAAGTACCTTATATATTGACAATGATCAACCTCTCCATCAAAGAAAATCAGCTCCATCACCTCTGGTAAGAGGCTATCATGTTATTTGACTCTGGGCACTTGAAACAAAACAGGTGCCCTGCCAAACAGGTCTTGCTAATCAAATGAAAACAATGCATTCAATGATGTAACTGCCCCAGTATCATTTAGGTTGTGCGTGGAAAGACAGCTGCTTTTTTCAGAACACTTCATCTCCCATTTAAAGTCAGGCCTGCTTAGCTCTTCTTTCTTGCAATGCTGGGGATTGAACACAGGTCCTTACACATATTAGGCAAAGCTCTATCCCATTTAAGATGAAGCAAAGATGCTGACACAATGAGGCATCAATAAAGGTTCCCCAAAGTGCTTTAGGCTACTTCAGTGACCACTGAGATAAACTGGAACTTGAAGTGTGCACATTGTGACTGATCACCTTCTGCACCAGCTCTACACAAACATAAGTTACCACATGGATCCTGACCAAACTTCAAGATAGACCTATAGATATTATTTCAGACAATGAAGGTAGAATCTGACTCGACTATTACCCTACTACAACCTTTCAAAGGAACTCCAACCTGATAATCTTTATTATAATCACCAATAATCACAAAGAAAGCAGATGGGCCAGAAGTCAGCTAACAATCCACCAAAGTAGTAGTAGATGATCATTCCCCACCACATATCCAAAGGGGCATTGCAATAGCTTTTGTTGTCACCATACCATTGATGTGGGTAAGACATAAAAAGAGTAACATGGCTACAGCTGTGGGAGCCCATAGAGGTTTTCTAGTGAGATTTGAGCTTGTATTACCCAGCAGGGCTGCATAAGGGGATGGATTGACCACATATGTGGTTAACAGGTGTTTGGAAGGGTCTGTACTTGGCTGTGCTAGGGAGAGGTCTTTTGTTCCACCCCTTGGCATTCGCTTAAAAAGTCCTTTAGAAGAGACAGAAGGGGCTGGTGGATTAGGATCTAGGCCCTCCCGAGGCTATCCGGTGATTCTGTCTCTCTCTCTCCCCTCTATATTTCTATCTAAATCTCTTATCCTTTACTCCTCAAGAGTACCCCAGGGGAAAAGGTAGGGGCAGGCCTCCCACAAATGATGCCGGAAACTGGGACCCAGGGACTTGGTGAAAGGGGTGTCAGAGGGTATTGTGGATATAAGGCATACTGATAAGGAATTGATAAAGGTGATGATATTTTATTCTTGGGAGTCAAGTTAGGTGATGGAATGCCAAAGTTAAAAAGTGAGACTGCAGTGTATATTTCTTTCTATCTAGGTTTCTCTCTCTTTCTCTTTCTCTCTCTCTCTCTAAAAATTAAGGAAAAATATAAAGTAGAATATAGGAATATAGTATAGAAAGAAATTTAGAGGAAAGTAGAATTATAGAAATACTGGGTTAGGAATATAGTTTAAGAAAAATTTAGAATAAAGTAAACAACAAGACAGAGAAACTATGTCCTTGATTTTCCAACTATGGAGCTATGAACACAAAATCCTGGGGAAGAATCAGAAAAATCTCTCAAAGATGAGAAAAAATGGGCAGAAAAGGATTCCAATGGAAGCTTTTGGCCTGGAGACAGCTTGAAATCAAGCCCTGAGAGGCAGAGGAAAGAATTCTCCCTGAGGCAGATGTGGATAAAATAAAATTTTTCACTCCGCTGACACTGCCACTGTATGAAAACATCATACCATCAGAATTAGTTTCTGTTTGGCCATGAAGCCAAGGAGAACAGAGGTCTTAGGAAAATCTTAGTAATCTCTCTCTAAAAAACTAAAAGCTTTTCAGAGCTTTTCTTTCTCAGATTTTCCCTTTTCTGTAAGGGCAAAAATTTAACTCACCTGGAAACAACATCTATCAGTATGGGAAAATCACCTGTAATTGCTCTAAGGAAAAAAAAAAACTTCTTAGAATATGACAAATCCTCTCTGCTAATCCTGTCTCCCTTTCAAGTGAGTATTAAAAAGAGCAGATAGGGGCAGAGCATTCACAGAGGTGCAGAGGAGGTGCAGCTGTTGCAGAACGCTTGGTTGAGCCAGGCTGCAGAAGAGCATGGGTCCTGAGCCACAGCAGCTGCATCAGGGACTCTGCATCTTGGGGGAGGGGACAAAAGAGATCTATTGGGGGGAAGAATCTTTCTGAAAAAGCTGTTGTTGCAAGAACTTTCATTTTCTTTCACTAACCCAGTAAGGTTTGGAAGAGCAAGTCCCGAGGGGTTTTTGCTTCTGGCACCAAAATGCCTGTCCGAATGCGAGCAAGCAGATGGTCGCAGCCCACTGCGGAAAAAGTGTCAGGTGAAGGAAAAACACCTATCAATGCCAGCTCAGGGAGAACAGAAATCTCCCGTGGTAAAAGAGCAAAATCATGACTCAAAAACCTCCTGTGATAAAAGCAAAAGCAAGAAAACAAACCGTGTAAGTGGAAATGGAAGTGTGGTGTACCTGAAAGGGATCTTGGGAAACGTAGTCTGCAACATAATTCATAACTGTGGGGTGATAAAGAGAAAGAGGGTACGGGAAATGTAGTTTTTCAGCTTAAAATGGCAGTACTGCCCAGAAACTGTTTTTTTTTTTTTCAGCTCCAAATGCAGTTTCTTTTCCAAGTGATGCTAGAAAGCTTAATCTTACCTCTTGAGAACTAAGAACAGGTGAACATCTTGCCTCTCAGGAGATAATTAAAGTGCTAATATCGTTTGTCAACAAGCCACTTTAAAATCTTTTAGAAAACAAGGGAAAGCAGTCCTTACACTGAGAAATTGCTTTGGGTGTGAAAAAAACTTACGGGATTGAGTTGTGCTTAAGATATAAGAGGGAAACATTAACATCATTAAAAAACGCTCATTTTAATCTTAAAAAGCAGCTTTAAAAAATTAAAAGGGGGGATTATACCCTTAGGAAAATTGTACCCTTAGTCACCAAATGACGCTTGCTGGCTACCTACAGGACTCTTACATCAAAGCTGACCATGACCTCCGAACTTAGAAATAAAGCAGTGTTGACTTCACTTATAATTTTTACTATGTAACTTATGATTTATGTACTCTCTGTCTTGTTGAAAGAAAATAAGTTAGTTCTGTTAAGAGATTCTTTCTACTGTGTTAGTTCTATTATGCGATTCTTTTTAGATGTCTGTAAAATAGTTCTCTAGTTTCCTTTTGAATATAAATTTGTAAGAAGTATGAGTTTGTGAAGTGTAAATGTTGAATGTATGTCTAAATGTTTAAGTTTGTAAAAAGTGTAAATATGTATAGTGAAATATGTATAGTCCTATAGAATGTAAGTTTGTAAAAAGTCATGCTAGTTGTAAATATGTATAGTAATATTCATACTAGAATTATGTTGATATTAATGAACCAGAGTTTGGTGAAGCTAAGGGAATCTTTAAGTTTGATGCAGTTTACTTGATGCAGTTTGCGTCAAGAGTTTATTGATTTAAAAAAAGGGCTTGGCACAGCTAAGGAGGTTATAGACATCTTAAGACCCATTCAAAAAGGACATTCCATCTTGGTCATCCTCTACTCCTTTACTGGGGGGGGGTGGCAACCTAGGGATCATTGGGTTGTTCAAACTACTTGCAAGCTCCTGAATTAGAGATGAGTTAAGCTCTGTACCCACTCCTGCCACAGTCTGGTGGTCAGAGACAGGCAACTTTCTTTTTGATAGCTTCCAACCTAAGCTAGAGTATGCTTGATGGAAAGCATATCTCCATGATGGGTAATGGAAGAATAATTAAGGAGGATGACCTAAGACAGACCCAGTCTATCTGATGGGCCTGAGAGGCTCTTTAAAAAATTAAGAGGAGGTACCTGTGTGAGCCCACAGAGGTTTCCTAGTGAGATCTGAGCTTGCTTTACCCAGCAAGGCTGCATAAGGGGATGGATTGACCACGTGCGTGGTTACCAGGTGTTTGAAAGGGTCTGCACTTGGCTGTGCTAGGGGGAAGTCTTTTGCTCCACCCCTTGGCATTCCTTTAAAAAGACCTTTAGAAAAGACAGAAGGAGCCGGTGGATTAGGATCCAGGCCCTCCCGAGGCTATCCTGTATTTCTATCTCTCGTTCCCTTCTGTATTTCTATCTAAATCTTTTATCCCTCATGCCTCAAAGAGTACCCTGGGGAAAAGAGTGGGGGTGGGACCCCACATACAGCCAGAATCACCATAAATGGCACAACTCCAAGAAGGATACAGAGAACTATAAAACAGATGATATCTCACAGTTATCAATAAATATACTATACACACAAAAAAGGACCTAAAATACATGTTTGATTTTGTTATTAATTTTTCTATAGTAATAAGGTATTATACTTATGATATTTTAAAAAGTATAATTAGCTTTAGTGTTAAATACATATTGAAAACAATAAAGTGACTCAGGTATTTTACAATAATTGATAAAACAAATATACTTTCAAGTTTGCTATAGGCAAGCAATTGATATTTAGGGAAATCACTGTACTATACTCTCTTATGTTTCCACAATAAATAGTGAAAAATCATTTTCAAATTCTTTTAGAAAAATATGTGCCAAGGAGGGCTATACCACCATGTAAGGAAGGATGATTAATGCATATTACAAGTAGAATAACTTATATTGGCTTAAATAAGAATGTAATGAGGAAATACAAATGGGTGAATCCTAAAAAGTTTTACACATCCACTGGTAATTTCAATTTTAAAATTCAATACATCATTGTTAAGATATGTCAAAAAGTAATTATCTTTAATGTATGACCTTAAAAACACACTATTGCACATGGGATCATCTACATATCTAAGAATTCATTTGGGGTAGACCTAATCTTTAATTGGGAAGAGTTTTCTTTATACAATGAAATATATTCAATAAATATTTGAAATCTATTAAGTGGTAGGCCCTGTGGGTATGATGAAGATGACAGAAGACTTAGCTTTTGGAAAATTATTTCCTAGTTGGAGTTGAGATCATGGTAACAGCCATTATAGAAAATCTGAAGTGCACACAAACTTTTATTTTATAAAGAATAATTCTGATAGAGACTGCATTTGATGGAAATAATTTATTTCACATAAACTATCATTGTCTTTCTAAATTTTGAATGCCTGGAACATATGTTTAAAATTCTGGCTTATATGTTAATATTTCATACTAACTGGGTAAAGAAACAGTATTTCCATAGAGGAATACTGCTACCCCTGATATTTTAACAAATGTGAAGAATACTTCAAATTTCAAAGCACAGAAACACTTCTATGAAATAAACATCTAACAGTTTCTTCCTTTTCCCACCTAAATCACTTGAAAATAGTCATGACACGAGATGCAGTATGTGGTAATGGTGGAAAACATTTCTGGACTGGATCTTAATACCTACAAATGACTCATCTGATCATCCAACAATGAATTTCTAGCAGTTGGTTTCCATAAAGACCCACCTACCAAATACAATACCTACATTACTTCATACATCTTTAGCAGAAGTTCATTTCATATTCAGTCTTTTTAGTAATAGTACTTATACTCTCATTTTGGTAGGATAATTATAGCAAGTATAAAAACTTCTCTTTCTATAATCTAAAATCAACTAAAAAAGAAAGCACATACCAAGATACCAAAATTTTTCATGCTTAAAGGCAAATGTATTTGGTTCCTTTCCATGTAACACATACTAAGGTAATTACATGCTGCTTTTCCAAATCAAGTTTGGAAGAGGATCTTACATAGAGCAAAGGGAACATTATTACTAAGCTACTCATTGACCAAGTAGTGAGGAGTATACTGGGAGAGTTAACATCGATTATCTTTCCCAACATGTCAAGCTCATGAGAAGTCCTGTATTAATCTTGTACCAGGAGAAGCCTATGGAAGCCATTCAGATTTGCCACAACAGGGAGGAAGGCACGGGAGAAGAGGAGGAAGAGGAGTGTTGATTGTCCTATGTTTGAGTGTAGAAGCTGCTGGCAAGAAAAAAAAAAAAATAATAAAGTGAAGTTGTATTTTTTAGGATGCCATGCCAAGCAGAAAGCCTCCAAAAAATCCTCCAGTCACTAGAACATTCTTCTTCACAAATGACACAACCTGAAAAACAGAAGATTTTGATAGTGAGTTATTTTGCTAAGGATCATTACTCAAAACTGTAGGTAAAGTCTTATTTCCTTATTTTCCAAAGCTGCCACCTCCCCTACACCTTCCTGCAAAAGTTTCTATTCATCTGAGGTTTGGCACATACATGAATAGGCACCCTGTATGGCTGTCTTATCAACTTACTATCCCTCCTGACCACTTCCCTTACAAAGTAAATGTGAAATAATATATCTTACATTCTGACCTAATCATTTTTTGTTTTTGCATTATGTGGTGTGTGTGTGTGTGCACATGTATTTGTTACACATACATGTGTACGCACATGTGCACATACATGTGGAGGGCCAAGATTGAAAGGTGTCTTCCTAGCCCACTCCCACCTTATATATTGAGGCAGGCTCTCTTGCTGGACCTAGAGATTACCATTTGGGCTAGTCTGGCTAGCCAGTTTGCTCTGGTGATTTTTGCAATAGCCCTAGGACTGAAGACAGGCCATCATACCCACCTGGCATTTACATGAGTGCTGGGGATCCAAAACTCTAGTCTTTAGACTTGCACGGCAACCACTTTACCAACTAATCCATATCCCCAGGCCTGGCCAAATCATTTCTTGAACTTAAGCACAGTGTCTTCATTTTCCAACTAAGTAAGCCATTTGCACCATTACATTCCCATCATTCTGTCCATCCTCTTTGCACCACTATGCAAAGTCCACAGTGTCTCTTCACTACCACAGTATCTAGAGGTCCTGGTTAGCTTTAACTGTCAACTTGACACAACCTACAATTATCTGAGAAGAGACTCTCAACTGAAAAATTGCCTAGATCAGCAGTTCTCAACCTATGAGTCATGAGTCACCCAAGACCATCAGAAAACACAGACATTTATATTAAGATTCATAACAGTAGCAAAATTAGTTATGAAGCAGCAACAAAAATAATTTTATGGTTGGGGGTCACCACAACATGAGGAATTGTATTAAAGGGTTGTAGCATTAGGAACATTGAGAAACACTGACCTAGATCATACTGATCTGAGCATGTGTGTAGAGGACTGTCTTGATTGTTAGTTGATATAGGAGGGCCCACTATACTGTGGGCAGCACTGTTCCCTAGGCACCTGAACTGTACAAGAAAGCTACCTGAGCAAAAGCCTGTCTGCCAATCACAAATAGCATTCTCTGTGGTTCTTGCCACATGGTCTTTGGCTGTGAATTAAGTTCCTTAGTCAGAGGTAATGCTGTGTGGGATAGCAAGCAGGCAGCAAAGATACATTTGATTCTCTCTGCTCTCGATTTAGGATTAATGTGATTAGCTGCCCAAGTTCCTGTCTTGACTTCTTCCCCTTAACAATGGCCTGAATCTGGAACTGTAAGATGAATAAACCCTTTACTCCCTTAAGTTGCTTTTGGTTAGAATATTTTACCCCAGAAACAAAAATGAAGCTAGGACATTATGTCTCCTTGCCTCACTTTCACTGCAGCCCTTAACTCTCCATGACTTCCACATTTCTTTAAACAAAGTACTACCAGAGAGAAACAAAAAAAATTTTACTTAAATTTTTCTATATGTGTATCTGGGGAAATATGTATATATGAGTGCACATTTATGTGTGTAGAGGCCACATATCATCTATGACTATTTTCACTCTATATGAGGAAGTCTGTTGTGACAGAGACCATTACTCAAAAACTGAAAATATTTACCATCTGGTTATTTTCAGAAAAAGACTACCAACGCATTATTTAAGCATTTCTATTAGTCATGTGCAGAACAGAGTTTGGCTATTTCAAAGATAATCAGGCACAGAGATAAAATGTAACTTAAAATGTTCACATTGGCAGTACACCCCACCCACTATGGTATTCTTGTTCCTATAAGAAGTAGTTAACATGCCAGGTGGTAGTGGTGCACGCCTTTAATCCCAGCACTTGGGAGGCAGAGAGGTGGATATCTGTGAGTTCAGGGCAAACCTGGTCTTTAGAGCAAGTTTCAGAACAGTCAGGGATGTTACACAGAGAAACCCTGTCTCAAAATACCAATAAACAAACAAACAAACAAATAAATAAAAAGAAAATAGTTAACACAACTACTATCTTTGTTTCCTTTATATTCTCATTCACTGACAAAGGTCAGCAAATATTTCAATTACTAAGCTTTACAAGAGGCTAGAGAGACAGTTCACTAGTTAAGAACACTGGCTGTTCTTCCAGAGGACTTGGGTTCAATTCCCAGCACCCTCATGGCAGTTCACAACCATCTGTAACTCCAGTTCCAGCAGACCTGATGTCCTCTTCTTACCCTTACAAGCACCAGGTATGTACACTGTGTATAGATATACATATAGGCAAAACACTCATACACATAAAAAATAAAGTAAAATCTTTTTTAATAAAAAAAATGCCTTCATTGCTTTCTCAGAAAATTGGGACTCAATCTACCTCAAGACCCAATGATACCACTCTTGGGCATAGACCCAAGGAATGCTCAATCATACCATAAGGACACATGCTCAACTATGTTCATAGCAGCATTATTTGTAATAGCCAGAACCTGGAAACAACCTAGATACCCCTTAACTGAAGAATGGATTAAGAAAATGTGGTACATATACCCAATGGATTACTACTCAGCAGTAAAAAACAATGATATCATGAAATTTGCAGGCAAATGGATGGAACTAGAAAATATCATCCTGAGTGAGGTAACCCAGACTCAGAAAGACAAACATGGTATGTACTCACTCATAAGTGGATACTAGATGTAAAGCAAAGGATAACCAGACTACAACCCACAGCTCCAGAGAAGCTAGCTAACAGAGAGAACCCTAAGAGGGATGCATGGATTGCCCTGGGAAGTGGAAATAGATGAGATCTCTTGAGTAAACTGGGGGTGAGTAGGGGCAATAGAGGGTAGGGGATGGGGGATGAGAACATAAGGGAACAGGATGGTCGAGCTGAAACAGGAATGGAGTGGGAGAGTAATAAAAGAGATACCTTGATAGGGAAACATGGGAATAGGAAGAAACCTGGAAGTTCCCAAGAATCCACAGGGATGATCCCAGCTTAGACTACTAGCAATCGTGGAGACGGTGCCTGAGCTGGCCTACCCTGGTAATCATATTGGTGAATACCCTGTCATTACAGAGCCTTCATCCAGCAACTGATGGAAGCAGATGCAGAGATCCACAGCCAAGCACCAGGCCAAGCTCCAGGAGTGCAGTCGAAGAGAGAGAAGAGGGATTCTATGAGCAAAGGGCATCAAAATCACTATGGGGAAACCTACAGAGACAACCGAACCAAGCTAGTGGGAACTCATGAACTTTAGACCGACCGCTGTGGAGCATCCATGGGACTGGATAGGTCCTCTGCATAAACGAGACAGTTGTGTAGCTTGGTCTGTTCAAAGGGCCCCTGGCAGTGGGATCAGGATCTATCCCTGGTGCATGAGCAGGCTTTTTGGAGCCCATTAACTATGGTGGGACACCTTGCACAGCCTTGATGCAGGGGGAGGGGCTTGGACCTGCCTCAACTGAATGTATCAGGCTTAGCTGACTCCCCACGGGAGGTCTTACCTTTTTGGAGGAGAAGATGGGGAGTGGGTTGAGGAGGAAGGCTGGGGGGTGGGAGCAGGAGGAGGGATGAGAGGGGAATCTGTGGTTGGTATGTAAAATGAATAAAAAATTTCTTAATAAAAAACTCCCTTCATGAGCTGGGTGAGGTAGCACATGCTTGTTATGCTAGCACACAAGAAGTTGAGATAGGAATTTAAGACTTTGTCCCCTGCAAATTCTATCTACAGTAATGATATTCTAAGATTGACATACAGAATATAGCTTTTGTCTCACTGCTCCAAGTTCTTTGAAATCATAAAGCTTTTTATACTGCTGAGACAGTTATGTATCCCATTTTGTATACAAAACTGCTTGTACTTTTCATATACTAAATCTGAACAAGGTAAGTCTTACCTCCTCAGCTTTGCTCTTGACCTCAGTTGGTATTTGGTTATTCTTACGAATCTTCAGCTGTTCTTTGGCTTTTTTCATGTCTNTCTCTACTCGCTGCCAGTCAACTTTAATATACCCAGTATGGTTTGCCAGCTACAATTTTAACAGTCATAAAAAGAAATGAGAAACATGGTTTTTGGTATTTCTTTTTGTCAAGATAAATCATGAAATAGGTTATCAAAATTCTTCTGATTTTCTATTTTTGGAGACATTTGCTATTTGTTTTGGTTTGTTTTTCTGGTGATCTTCAGGCAAAATGTTCATATTATATTCAAGGTTCCATGCTTGGTAATAGAAATAAACAACTGTCCTCAATTACTGGCAATCCTTTAATGTATATGCTGAACTTTTCTTTACAAAGTTTTAAGTACGATTAAAAAATAAGATGGTAAAATAAAAGTCAATGTAGTTAGCTCAATTTTTCAAAAAATGAAAATTTTAAATTAAAAAAAATGTTTTTCAAGGAATTGTGGATATAATAAAATTGATTCTAGTATGTTGTTTTTGATAAATTAGGGTTATCCAACTAATAAAGAGAATGACTACAGCCCATCAATCAACCCTCCATCAATATCACTTTTTCTTTCCTATAAAAATTTTGATGTCATATCTAAAATTGAAACTCTCCATCTTCCTATCTAGAGTCTTTTCTTGAATTAGTTACCCAAATAAAATGGAGAAAATATGTATATATCACAAGTAAAACATTAGCAGTCATAATCAGTAAAGTTCTTACAGAAATCAAGAAAAAGAAAAACATTTGGATTGGAGAGATGGCTCAGTGGTTAAGAGCACTGATTGCTCTTCCAGAGGATGCAGGTTCAATTCTCAGCACCCACATGGTGGCTCTCACCATTATAAATGTGAAATAAAATGAGATTAATGATTAAGATTTCACTCAAATGGTTAGTAGCATTCAAAATAGTACACAAAAACAAATGTATAGACTATTTTAGGGCATTATAGCCAAAGCTACAATTTCTCACAATATGTTAATGGGCAAGTGAAATTTCCAAATTAGGAAACTTAACAGACAAACCTGAAGTAGAAAGAATCCACCTCCTACAGCTGTTGCAGCCAATTTTCCAACTTTCTGGAATATGAAACCAGTGCACCTGTGAAACCAAACCAATATCAGACAAAGTAACAGGCTGTCAGATGTACACAAACCTGAACTTCTGACAATGCTCATATTCTACTTACCTTGAGATGATCTAGCTCCTATCTACCATCTACAGAAATAGAAGGCCATGCTAGCCTCCAGGCTCCTATAGTCCCTATTCATAAGTACCCATCATACATTTCAAAGTCCACACTAGCATCTCACCTTCTGCTCTACCCTAAACTGCCCTCTCCTCCGGCTGTTTCAGTTAACAGGTTTCCCTCCTCCCAGATACTCCTTTGTTCTCTATATAGGCTAGGTTTTTTTCTCCTGTTCTCACTATTCCCAATGATCTATGTTCTCTCCCTGCCATCTCCACTATTCTCTCACCTTTTTCTCTCAGCTCTAGACTTTTTCAGATGGCTCTAGATGTTCTTTCTCTTTCTTATCCACAATAAAAATCTCCCCCACCCCCAAGCATGGAGTGGCCATTTCAATGGTTTCTTTACTGCACCCCTCACATACACTAAGAACGCATGCATGTACCACCATATGAAGCTTGTCAATTAAAAATATATATGCAAGCTGGGCATAGTGGGGCACATCTTTGATCCCAGCACTCAGAAGGCAGAGGCAAGTGGATCTGTGTGAGTTTGAGGCCAGCCTGGTCTACATAGAGAGTTCTAGACAGCCTGGGCTATGTAGAGAGACCTTGTCTCAAAAAAATTATATTCAAATAGTCTAAACACTATTCAAAAGGAAGAGATTTCAAACTGGATTTTTAAAAGACTCAGGCTGAGGAGATAAGTTTAGTGAGTAAAGTACTTGCTGTACACACATGAGGACTTAAATTCAAATCCATAGAACACTTATAAAAGCGGGTGCCTTAAAAGAGTAAAATCTATCTATATACTATGTACATGAAATCTACTTTAAATAAAAGACTCCATAAAAGACAAGTGGGAAATCAATTCATGTGTTTCTGCAGGCTACTGCCCTGTGTGATTCTTTTCTTGCCTGATTTTGTTATGAAGTTGTAACCCTGAGTAGAACAGCTCTGAGTTCTGACTCTTCCCAGAGCAGTGATTCTCAACCTTCCTGATGATGTGATTCTTTAATACAGTTCCTCATGTTGTGCTGACCCCCAACCATAAAATTATTTTCATTGCTACTTCATGCCTGTAATTTTGCTACTGCTACGAATCATAATGTAAATATCTAAGTTTTCCAATGGTCTTAAGCAACCCCTATAAAAGGGTTGTTCTACTGGAGATGGAGGAAGAGTGGAGGGAATGAGAGAAGAGGGAGGGGAAACTGTGGTCAGTATGTAAAATAAATGAAACAATTTAATTAATAAAAAAAATAAAAATTGAATAATTTACAAAGTATCATTCTATTCCCAATGGGGTCACGACCCACAGGTTGAGAACCACCGTCGATTAGCAAGCATAAGAATGTCTTGAGGATTCCCAAACTCTGCAACCCAATAAATGACTTTAGGAAACTGTATTTCCATATACAAGTAATAAATATTAGGAAATGAAAATGTTAAGCTACGATAACATCAAAATATGAAATATTTATAAGTATTTAAGAATCTATGTTGATCATATATTGTGACATATTGATCTCATATCAATAGACTGTATATAATGTACAAAGCTGAAAAAATCAAAGAAAATAAAGTGATAGTGATTAGAATAATATGATCCTGGCACCAAGACAAATCAATTTTTTTAAAAGATTTTTTTAAAAGATTTACTGATTTATTATGTATACAGAAGAGGGTGCCAGATCTCATTACAGATAGATGGTTGTGAGCTACCATGTGGTTGCTGGGAATTGAACTCAAGACCTCTGGAAGAGCAGTCAGTGCTCTTAACCTCTGAGCCATCTCTCCAGCTCGACAGATCAATTTTTAAATGAATTATTTTTATTTTTTAAGTACTTTATTGGGGGGGTGTATTATGTGCATATGTGTACACATGTATGCACATGTGTAACTTGCCATGGCATACATGTGGAAGTCAGAGGACAACTTGTACAAGTCAGATCTCTCCTTCTACAATGTGGGTCCCTGAGATCGAATTCAGGTCCTCAGGCTTGATGGTAAGTGCCTTTACCCACTAAGCTATTTTTCTGGCCAAATACAGATCAATTTAATGCATAGATGGTAAATTGATTTTTAATACAAGTATAAAGACATGGGATTAAAGCATGCCCGGTTCCATTCCCTTTTCATGTACGTTTAGATTGTTCCTACTTTCAGGTGTTAGAAATAAAACTAGGAACATTTGTGTGAAAATTTTTGTATAAGCATCTGCTTTCATTTATTTGATTAAGTGCCAATAAATAGTATGGCTGAGGCATACTATAAGTGTTGTGGTATACAACATCACTTGGGAGACAGAGGAAAGAGCATCAAAAGTTCTGGGCCATGCTGAGCCACAGATCCCACTGCAAAACAAAACAAAACCAAAACACACAAAAAAGCCTCTTAAAACTCAATACTATAAAAAAATGTCAATTTCACAGGGGAAAAACACGGAATTTAATAAAAGACAAATCTAAGTGGTAAATAAATACATGTAAAACTTTTCAGTTTTACTCCTATTTGGGAAAATGCAAACAAAGATCACAATGAGAAAACCACTACAGAGCTAGTTCCAGGACAGCGAGGACTATACAGAGAAACCTTGTCACAAAAAAAAGTTTCATATCAGCATTGTCTGCATTACTCAAATATTGAAAAAGGTCAATATCAGACATCAACTGGGCAAAAATATACTATGGTATATTCATATAATGGAATTCTAAATACAAATGACAATAAGAAATTACAGATTCATATGATATGGTTGAATATAGAAAACATCAAAAATGCAAGAATCAAAAGAATTCATAGTAATTGTGTTTATTCAAAGTTCAAAATTAGGTTAACTACAATAAATTATTAAAATTATAAAGAAAGGCAAAGAAACAACTCCCCAACAACTTTTAGAGTTCTGTGGGATACTAGCTATATTTTTTAGCCTCAGTGGTTGTTAAATGGGAGTTTGTTCTCCAACTATTCCATATAGACAACGGTTCTGTGTTTTTGTATTACAATAAGATTTTTCAAATGGAGTTTCTGAGATTGATGGATTGGTTATTGACTCACTAAACTGGCTACTAGCATGATAAACATATCAAAAAATGAAAACTGCCACATTAACATCTGACACAGCTAATTTAAGTGGATAGCTTCTTAATCCACCACTTGCTGACTGTGTTGCCTTGATCTAGAATCTGGATTCTAGATAAACATTCTGAGCCTCAGTTTCTACAAAAAGCATAGATATTAAAAGTACTAAGTTCAGAGTCATTTTTAAAAAGGAAATGAGATAAAAAGTTTATCTATATATAAACTTAAAATAGTTCCTGACTTGTACCAAGTACCTGAATGCAAGGGTTTTGGTACCAGACATGACCATTCCATGGTATGGTTAAGGGGACAGTATTTATTGTAGATACAAGAGAAAGAATAGCCAGAGGCATCTGGAAGAGTCCAGAGCAGAAAGAGGAGTAGATTAAATATGGCCAGCAGACTGGACCTGGCCAAGGATATCTACAGAGAGGAGAACAGCTGGGGATAGAGAATAAAGAGAGCATAGTAAGAACAGCAAGATCAGAGAATAGTTAGAATAGCCAGATTATAAGAAGGGTGAGTAGCTGTGGGGAGGGAAAGACCAAGAGATAGGTGTGGGGGCTTGGAAATGTATATAACAAGTACTTGTGAGTAAAGGACTGAAGGACCTTGGAAGTTAGCATGGACCTTGATATGCTGATAGGTGCCACTAGTATATGTTAATTGGAGAGTCATATGTCTCTTTTGCCAGAAGTAAGAGAAATGACTCCTTTTGGCAGAAGAGAACCAACTTCATGAGTTCTTGAGGAATGCTGGCCTTTATCTAACCACCAGAAATCCTCCTATAGTTAGGGTTGAGTTCATTTCTGGATATTTGGACTGTCTTTTGGAGTTTGGGGGATTGGAGTGTCCTTTGGGCCTGACAGTAGCATGCATAAATATCAAATAGTACTTTAATTTGATGGTTCACTACATGTGTTGACCAATTTCAGTGAAGTCAGTGTGTTTTAATTAGTTAGACAGTTTCTATAACTATGCTACTAAATCAGGCACAAAAGAACTGAAAGTCTTTAACACCACTTACCATCCAGTAACACCTCCAATTAACAGCTGGGTTGCTACACTATACTTTTCAGCTGATGGCCCAGATTCCTGCCCAAACAGCTTCCGCCACCATGGTTGCTTTTTAGTTAATTCTGCAAGATCCAGTGCCTCAAATTTTCCATCAAAGTTTCCTATAAGAGAATTAAGATATGCAGTTAATTGTTGCTGGGGAAGGAGGAGACACTTTCTTCAGTGGTATAGCCAATGGTAAGGTGCCTATGCTCTAGTAAATAGACTCTCATCCATGTTCCTGTAAACAACTCTAATGAAACTCAATGGGTCATCAAAAATAAAGTATAGTGAAGACAAGATATAACAATTGAAGGGGGACTATTTTGGAAAAGGATGGGGATCAGCAGGAATAGGGAAAGACAAAAAAGGGTTGTGGGGTGTAAATATGATCAAAACACATTATATAGATGTATGAAAAGTCATAATAAAATCCATCATTGCTTATGATTAATATATATTAATAAAAAACTAAAAAAGAACTAAAATAAGAAAATATTTATTTTTATAATAAATTACCACCATCCCTAACTAGATTAAGAGATTTTTAAGCAATACAGAATACACAAATATTCTATTTTAAATAGTAAATTATCTCTGAAATTCTGGGTTGGAATTTTGGAAAATCTGACTAAAATAAACAAATTTGAATATCTGTATTGGACTTTTATTGTTCTTCCTCTCAAACTTAAAAAGCAATTAAACTGACCTAGGAAAAGCAAGTACTATTGGATAAAAGCATCCTTAATATAAATATTTTTAATGTACCTCTTTAGGAGTCACCTACAAACCAATTTTCTGTATTATATGGATCTCCAGTGAATAAAGCACACATTTGACTAAGAGCTTACTAATTTGCTAGACAATATGTTTAATAACAAAATAATTAAATGCAAAGAAAAAGGTAGGTACTACTTATTAATCCCATTTTGTAAACAGGAAACAAAGCTTTGGAATGTAATGCTTAGACCAGGAAAGGAAACCATGCCAACAAAAAGTCTAATCCCCTTGTTTGTACAAAGATCATCTTGGGTTGACCTACTATGTTCAGTCCTTCCCTGGAAACATACTGCATTGAGACAACAAATGTCAAAAACTTACTATCCAAGACTATGTACAAACAAAAGAAAAAGCCAAGAATTGTTATTTAAAAAAATAGAACAGAAAATAGAGGTAAAATCAGAGATGATCCAAGATATTAAATTAAGCAAAAATGTTCAGAAGGTTATACACATATATAATTGGAGTCTAAGGAGATTACTGGAATAGGAGAAAAGTAACATTCAAGAGGCATGCTGATGTGACTCAAGCAAGAAATGCCAAGTGGAACTCTAGAAATGAGCAAGGGAATGAAGGGTACTTGAATGAGTACTCAGATTGATATACAAATGAATGTTATTGTATAAAACAATACCTAAAGTACCTTGTAAAACTTAAAATATACATAAAATTAAACAAGTGATTTCTAAATTATCAGCAGGCAAAAGAAAAAGTGGTAAACTATTGAATACCCTCCCCTCCTAAATTTATGGAGATTAAGAAAGCCAAGCCTATAAGCTACATTCCTGCCTGAGTTTCAATATTAAGATGTTCATTTTCTTTATAATATATAATCCTTAGCAAAAAAATGTCCATTACAGATTAAGGCAGAGGTTCTCAACCTGTGGGTGGCAACTCCTTTGGGGAGAGTTCCACATCAGATATCCTGCATATTAGATATTTACATTATGATTCATAACAGTAGCAAAATTACAGTTATGAAGTAGCAATGAAAATAATTTTATGGTTGGGGTCACCACAACATGAGGAACTGTATTCAAGGGTCATAGGATTAGGAAGGTTGAGAACCACTGGGTTAAGGGATCCTAAAATTTATACAGACAGGCAAAGGAACAATAATAGTGTTCCAATTACAATAGCTGTACAACAAACTGCCCCCCCAAACATCATGAAACAAAGCTATTTTGTCTATAGTCAGTCTCCAGTTCTTTGCATATGGAATTCAGTCACAGCATTAAGACTTCTCTATTATTCTGTGATACCTGAGGCTTTAGCTAGAAAACTTATAGGGCAGGGTCTGGAATAATCTGAGAAGTCTACAGTCACATGTACAGACTACTTTTCTCAGATGCTTGAGTGGGCTTCCTTAATACCATTGTAGTTAGGTTCCTCTCAAGTAGAGGAAAGATCAAGGACCTGGGGAAAAACTGTGTCATCATTTTAAATCCTAGCTGCAGAAGTCATACAGTTTTACTACCATCAAAAGTGGCTAGAGTAGTTCCCATCCAGATTCAGGAATAAGGAATATAGACTCCAATTCTTACTGGAGAATTCTTGGGGAATACCAAAGTCCCACTTAAAATAGGCCATGTGGGAAAATACCATCTTCTATATGGCCACAATAATCTTAGGGAGAAAGTTTAAGGGCATTCAAAACTTACAAAACTACAGTATAACATAGAGCCACTTAATTTAAAGATTTATAAAGCTATAATATTCAATAAGATGTTACAATGACCCAAGAATACACAAAAATATTAGTTGAAGACAAAGTCTAGAAATATTTATACATACTATTATATCATTTTTCTAACAAGGTACACCAAGGTAATTCTACAGTAGAAAGCAAGTCTTCTCAGTTGTGTTAGAAGCAGTAGATATTCATTTTTTTCTAATGAAAAGGTCTATCTTACATCATACACAATAAAACAATCTATGTAACATAACAGTAACATATTGCCACTATGTTGAAGAAAATATTGCTGAAAACAAAAGATTTTTAATGTAATTTTACCAAGCCCATTCACTCAACAGATGGCTCCAGTCAAAAGTGGGATTTAAGTTGGGTGTAGTGCCATGTACCTATAATGCCAACACTGAGGCTGAATGAGGCAGGAGGATGCTGAGTTTGAGGCCAGACTGGTCTACACAAAATTCTCGGTTGATGGGTGAGGTGGAGTGGATAAAAATCAGAGTGCCCTCTAGCCCACCCAATTTCATCAGTCGCTCACTAAACACTGCTAAACAAAATTTACAAGCCTTGTCTATGGGCCCAGGAAAACAATAATTACTATAAGCACTACAATTCATGTAAGCCTCAGACTTCTAAAAAATTCCTAGGTACTCTCTTTAGCAATTGCATCGCATGTGCTGGTTAATGAATTGACTGACTTAACGTTAACCAAATTTAGAGTAAGAAGCATAATTTAAATGAAGTGCTCCACTGGAGTTTTCTCTTGAGTAGGCCGACTAAAAGTACCATCTTATAACTCCTACTATTTTCAGAAACATCAATAATACAATTAGGAAAGCACCAACGAAAATGAGGACCGTCAGGCATTTGGGACGTCCTAAGAGACAAACACGCTTGTGTCAGGGAGCCAATTCGCTTGAGAACAGGAACTGAATCTCCATAGGATACCTCGGTAGGGGCGGTGCTAGATGGCTGGAGGAGCTAGCTGAGCCGAGATAACATCTCAGGACAACTCCGCTACCAGCCTGAGCATGGCCTTGGGTAGGCCCCAGAGCACCCACCAGGAAAGTCTCCCAGCCGCCCTATCCGGGCGCTACTGAGGCTCCCCGCGGCAGGAAAAATGCGGCAGGCCCTCGGCCATCCCTCATCCAAAGCCAGGAAGGTGATTCCACCCTGGCCCCTCCGCGCGCGGTCCCGCCTTTACCTTGACTGGTCGCGGCCATTTTGGGGGAACTAGTATCGCGAGAACACAGCTGCAGATCGCGAGACCAAGGACAGGCATTAGTCATCCTCAGCTGGCTTCCAGTTCCGTGGCAGCAAAAGAGGGCGGGCCTGGCACAATGAGACAGCTTTCCTATACCAGAACAGCTGTTTCACCAACCTCCGCTGCAGTTCCACACACGCGCAGAATAATGCTTGCTATTCCAGCAGAAAGCCTCTTCGCCTTAGGGATGACAGGGTTTAATTTCGCTTTATTTATTTAGTTCAGATTGTGCGTATTTACGTAAGCAGTAAGCATATGTTCGTTCCAGCGCTCATTCCAACGCTGTTTCAGCGCTGGAAAACGTATCTTACACATTTTTAAAGCATTCTAGCTACATTAATAATGTACACTTGTATTATAACGGCTGCTTCTTGCCCCTCTTTAAAGTTTATATATTTTAAAGAAATTTATTTTTATTTTATGTATATGTATATGGATGTTTTGCCTGCATATGTCTGTGCAGCATGTGTTGCAGTACCCGCAGAGGCTAAAAGAGGGCATAGGATCCCATAGAACTGGAGAGGAATGTGATACAGCTATCTCAATTAGAGCTGAGACATTCATTGTCTCTTTTTCTCTGTACACTTACTACTTGTAAGTCTATGCAAAAAGAAGCTTCTCAGATGAGCGTTGAAAGATGCTCCATTTTGTGGGTATAATGGTAAGAAATTGGGGGAGGGGGCAGTTTATTTCTGCGTCCATTTAGGAAAGCAGTAGTATCAGGTTCTTCCCTATGACTTAGGCAGCCAAGGAGTTTTGGCCCCGTAACAGGTATGAGTTCTATCCTATAGAATGGGCCTTAAATACAAGCATAAAGTGATTGGGAGTATCTTGCCATGCCAGCCATTATCGTAGCTCACAGGGTTCATAGCTGCTGCGTAAGACTGTTGGTCATTTGTCTCCCCAAATAGCATGTATATAACCTTACTGCACTGTGAAATCTTGTCAGTGGGGGTAAAGCTGTTTTTTTTTCTTTCTTTCTCCCCCACCCTGCCTCTATTTTTGTTAGCCAGGTCAGTGTCAGCTTGGTTTCCCCATGTTTTATGACTCAGGTATGTTGTATCCTCAGCAATAGAATCTTACCATCAAGTTCTGTAGAATAAGTGCCAGTAACATTGACAGTAGCCTATAACATTCCTGGCACTGGGCATTATATTTATTAGCCTGTGGTGTTTAGTAGGGGCATTGTCACCCTATTGTAGGGGAAACTCCATTTGAACAT